>JANHFX010024490.1:20338-40051 GCA_027560015.1 Chloroceryle amazona | reverse complement strand
CTGGGTGGAGCAGGGGGGTGGCACCAGAGCATCTCCAGAGGTCCCTTCCAACCCCCACCATGCTGGGATTCTGTGATCTATGAATGTTGTTTTTTTTGTTTTAGGGGAAATCAGGTGAAAGACCAAGTGTTAGAGCAGGGCAGTGTTGGCCATGGTATGGCCTGCTGGGTGCTCCTTGTGTATATCTGTGATGTGTAACGTTTGGGATGAGGAGATAGGGATGTAAACTCGGTGGTAGCAAGTAGAGAAAGTCTGCATGAGTCTGCTGCTCAGACGTCAGGGTGTGTATGAAACTTCACAAACTCAGCCTTACCTGCCTTCCCTGGAGGGACACAGGTAACAACTTTTCCAGAGCCCTCTTATCTGTCCTGAAAAGCTTTAAAAATATCTCCAAAAAAGCTAATGGCAATTCTGGATCCTTCTGTCAATACACTGTGAAAGGTCAGCAAAGCTGGTGCTGCTGTGACCTGCTCACTTCACCTCCAGCTGCCCAGTGAAGCTCCCACTGCACAGAAGCGGCTCCCTGGGCACAATTGTTCTGCACACCATGGAAATAAAGAGCCATAGTGAAGTGGATGCTGTGCTTCATGTATTTGATGATTCCCACCCAGGAACGTGCATCCAAAATTGTTAACTTGTGTTCTGCAGCCCAGCTCTCATTCCTGGAGCAGCTAGTGGGCCCCTGGTGCCACGTGTTAATAGAGTGTGTGCAACGGAGCAGCAAGTTTGATAAACAACACGTTCCTGCAAACCAATAATGGGAACCACTCGTGACTGGAAGCGAGCAAAGACCGAAATAACACCGATCAATAACGTTGCCAGTTGCTGGGGTTAATGGGGAGTTTAGCCCGTGCAGCTCTGATTCCTGGTTTAATGCAAACCTCTGTGCTTGGCGTGTAATTCCTGTGCAGATAATCAACCTCCCTTATCTTCTGGGGATTTGCATTATCTGCACTAGCAGCAGAATGTGACCATATCTGATCCGCTCAGAACCCCGGCCAATCCAAGGGCAAAACATAAACATCTGCCTGGAAACTGTTTTGTGAAGGGCATATATGGTAACGAGGACGATTCAAAGAGAGAAGAAAAGCACCTATAGATAGCATGGCTGGCATCCCAGACCACTCTCTTCTGCCTGTTGCTCTTGGATTCTTCTGAGCGTAGCACATTGATGTAACTCAGGGCAGCAGCAAAGTCGGTGACACAAGTGGTGACAACAAGCCAACTATTAATGCTTTTATAACAGAGCAACCCAAGTGCTTTCTGAATTCTGGGGGAACAGAAGGAAGCTGTTTGACACTCAGCACCTGAGCACAGGGCGGCCATCAGCAGCTGAGTTTTTCTAAAGCTGACTGAGCACAAGGAAGCATCCTGAATCCCCTGGTAATTAATCCTCTACATTTTCACATCTGAGACAGCTTCTTTCAGTAAAGGAGGGAAAAACTGCTATGAAGGTTGGCAGATGACACCAGATGTGCATCTCTCTGCCTCGAAGCCCCAGCTGTAGAGCTAAAATTAGCTTTTGGGAACAAATGCTAAAAGCATTATTTTTTTCTCCTATTGCACATTTTCTTTTGTCGTCTACTTTGTTGGATTGTGGGTTGGTTTTCTTTTCTAATAGCAGGTATGAGACAAATTATCTGCATTTTCTCTGAGCAGTTGTTGCTGAGGTTTATTAACATCTGGAGTTTGACCTAGACCATCAGTGTGTGGCACTGGTAGCAAACAGGATTATGATGTGGCAAGGGGACATTCTTATGTGCATAAAGAATTCTTGGACTCCTTCCTGCTAGGGATGCTTGGATCCCTCAGAGATGGGTGTGGGGTTTATGAGGAGGGGGAGGAGGGGTTACTTGCTGGTTTTTGTGTCTTGATGGGTAACACCCTACCCGTGGGGCAAACAGCAGGCAAATCAGAACCAGGAAGTGATGTGGCACATGCACATGAAAAATGATGGGTGGGGAACGTTAACCAAACTCGAAAGGAACTTGGGATAGGTGCCAGGTCATGCTCTGGTTCAAGCCCTTTGCTTGGCTCCTAGCTTGTCTCAACTCAGTGGCCCACTCAGTAAGACCCATAGTTCTGAGAAGACCGATGCTGTGAGGGGAAGGAAGAAAGTCTCTTGTTTTTGTTTTTAAACATAACTTGGATCAGAAGATGACAGGGACTGTCCCTTGAACAAGTGTTTACTCATGGCTCTTGCATTCCTCAGCACCCTTCCTACTCTCTAT
Organism: Chloroceryle amazona; assembly: GCA_027560015.1. NCBI lineage: Eukaryota > Metazoa > Chordata > Aves > Coraciiformes > Cerylidae > Chloroceryle > Chloroceryle amazona. The sequence continues at coordinate 37,820 of JANHFX010024490.1, read as the reverse complement.
CACACAGTTCATTTTGAAAGCAGCAAATGCTGTCAGCAGGTACCGCTGATGTGATAGGAAAGGTTTCTAACGTATGCTTGGTTTCTTCAGTGCAGTCTTACAGCACAAAATGACTCCAGGAGCCCGACAGGAGTGCTCAGCCAGCAGCTCTAACACTTCAATAGTTTTAAGGGAAACCTGGAAGAGGCTAGGCTTGGAAAATCATTGAGGTCACCTGCTGCCCTCTCTGGTCCTCAAACTTCATGAAGGTCAAGGGGTTCCTCTTAGAGCTTGATGTGCAATTTTCACTCCAGGACAGAAACCTTGTTTTCATAGCAGGGTATCCTTTACGTACGCCATAGTGACAGTCATTTGTCCTCATCTAGCCAGGATCTAATGAAGATCCAAGTTTAGGGAGATGGTAGATCTCAGATGGATTTATATGTATCTGGTTGTGAGCCCTGAAATCAATCAGTGCTGGATCAGAGCTTTTCCAGCTTCTGCATATGAGAAGTTCAGTTAGCCCTGACCTCACCCTGGAACAACCAGACCATAGCACTGGTCAAGCCCTGTGTCTTCTCCTGTGATGCTGTGCTTCAGAAGGCAGGAGGGCCTGTGAGTGGTGCAGGAGAAGGATTCCTGCCTTCCACATGAGATCCCGTCCCACCACAATAGCTTTATTGACCTCCCACATCATGTGAGAGGTGCAAAGTGACCATAGCATGAGACAGGATTTATCTTCTGAAGGTAATTATTCAGCAGAACCAAAGATTGTGGCTTAAAGTATGTCATTCAAGAAATGCCGAGTATCTGAGCCCAGGGAGCTGTTAGATACATATGATTTGATGAAATAATTAAGAAAATATGCCTGGTTTCCTTCAATAAAACACGCAAGCCATCTCTAAATGTTCATTTGTTATGTAGAGATTTTACTGCTTGGATCCTAATTTTTCACAGCTGTAAACAGAAGACAAAGGGTGGTGGAAAAAAACCAGTCTTAAGTAGGAAGGAAGAGGTGTGTGATCAGAAAACCTTTGGCAAGTTAAGAGGATTAAGAAAGGCCCCAATGTTCTGACTTTAACTTCTCTGAGTTGGACTAACATCATGGATTAGATTTGGGTGGTTAAGAGGAAGAAAATACCTCATTAAAAAGAAGCAATTGGGTTTAAAGTTGTTGTAAGACAATGGCTGAAACAGCTCAACTGGAATGGTCTCGCTTGCTTAATTCTGGGGTTTTGTGTGTGTGTTTTAATGCCCTCCCCCACCTCTTCTCTCCCAAGCCTGCAGGATTTACTTTAAAATATATTACTTTTTTCCCTTCTCCCCTCTTGCTGTCGCTGTGTTTGGGCTGTGTCATGCTCATCAGTGAAGCCGAGCTGATGTCGGGAGCTAGGAAAGCCTTGCTTTGGGAGCTGTGAATGCTGAAAAGTGGCACTGAAAAAAATAAGAGACCAGTCTTATTTTTATCCAATTATTTCAAGTCCACCTTTTCTTTTACAAAACAAGTGTTGGATTTTTGTGCCCCTTACTCTTTGCAAAGTAGTAAACTAGTGGTAATTAAGAAGACAACTACTGCAGTGGGATTAAACTCTCTGGTTGAGAAGGGAACTCAGGACTGAACTCTGTGGTCCCTTTCTTAGCTGAAGCCTTCTGAAAACACACACCAGCACAATCACAGGCAGATCAGAGGGGCTCCATATTTTAGAGAAAGAGTGGGGTAAATACTGATCTGAAAGAGCAGGGGCAAGCAAGGTCAGCAGGGCAAGAAGGCAGCCAGGAGGTTGTAGGGTGGTAAACAGCAAAGGAAAATGAACCAGCAAACAAACAAAAAAAACAAGCTGTGTCTGCCTTTCCTGAGAAAGCACCTGAGAGGTGTTTAGTGCTGGTTCAAGGTTGGTGTGGCAAGTTTAGCCATTGTTTAAAGCTCTCAGGTAGCTCATTGACAAGTGTATACTGGCTCTTGGAAGCCAACAGGAGAAGAGTTGAGAGTGCCATGGCTTGGGCAGGTGCAAGTCCTGTTGGTATCCTCCCATAAGGAGCTCCAGCCAAGAAAGGTATCTGTCCAAGAGGCTGTCAGAAGATGCCATAACCTTCCCTGGTTAAGCAGGTTTGGGATTTGCACTCTTCCTGATGGCAGCACATGCTGCCAGCAATGCCAACAGCCAGCCTTCACTGATGTGCACAGGACCCTGTTGGCTCGGACCATCCTGCTGTTACCTCAGCTGCCTTCCCTTGTGCTTGCCCTCCAACCAGGCAGATTTTTTTCATTTTCATACTGAAAGCAGAGCAGTTCCTCTGAGAGCAGCTCTCTCAGCCATAATATCTTGCCAATGGAAAAAGTGACACTAAAAATAAACTTGTTTCGGAAAGAAGCAAAGGCAGCTTCCAAAAATCCCAAATTAAAAAGGGAAAAAAAAACCCCAACCAACAAAAAAAACCCAACCAACCCACCACCACCCCAGTCTAGACAGCTGCAGTAGGTGGAGGCAATAGCAACCAAAAGGAATAAATTAAACTGTGGTTAAGGGGAGAATTTGTCTCCCCTGATTGCAAGACAAAAGAAACCCAATTCCTTGTTTGTAGAAAGAGATGTTTGGGAATTTCTCGGGCCAGCTGAGGGCCTATTAGAGTGATGTGAACTGGAAATGGAGTTCGAGGGCTTTGGCTGGTTGCATGACCCAACTCCGGACCACACACAATACCCAAGGCTTTGACAAGGCGGCGAGCAGTGGTAGGTGGCAAAACTATTTTGTTATTTCACTGAAGAACAAAGTTGACTTCTGCTGCATGGCCTCGGCACCATCCGTGGTAGTGGCGGAAGGAGAAGCGAGTCTGTCTCCTTCCAGATGTCAACTTCTGCTTCTTCAAACTCTAGCTGTATCAGTTATTATTGGATGCAGGTTGTGACCACGGTTTTGAAATCTGTGAGGTGGTAGATTTACCCTTTTTATCCTGCCAGTTTGAACAAACCAAAGGCTGGGTCCTGCCCGTGCTCTGGGTGGGATTTGCTGGGTTTAGTTTTGTGTTATTCCTGGGTATTGTGGCTGCACAATTGGCCAAGGGGTTTATGCTTTTTCTGCATCCTAAGGTTTACATGTGAGTGTGCCACGCAAGCTTTGACTTGTCTGCCAGGACTTGATCCGGTGCGGGCAGGATTTCATCCAGTGTCAGTGCTTGCAGAGACTTCAATGGAAAAAAAAATTACCATAGTTGTTTGTTTTTCAACTTCTAAGGAAACAACTGAAAGCTCATCTAAAGAAATAGCCACGGCCATATTCTCAGCTGTCATTGTTCTCTTAATGAAATCTGTCAGGGGTCTGCATATGATCTGTCTTGTAAAAATGAAATATCTTTCCATGAGTGGACATTTAAAACATAGAAAGGAATTCTAAATGTTTCTGGTTTGGGAACTGCACCCAGAGCCTGCGCAGGCGTCGGTTCCCAACCTGCAGCACAGGTAGCAGAGGTGGGACCTGCATGGTAGGTATCGCATTTTGTGTCTCCTGGGCTGGAGATCAGCAGCTGACAGATAAAAATGAGGCCAGCTTGTCCACATGGAGTTATTAAGGGTCCCATGACATTGGATAAAAGCCCCAGTGTTTGCCCCCGTATCCCAACTAGATGCCAGTTTGCTTATTAAGATTTTTCCTACATGAAACTCATCCCATAATTTCTGCTGAAATTTGGATTTTTCTTGGCTTTTCCCGCAGCGTTGCCTTGCAGAGGGGCTGCCTTTCAGTGGAGGTTTTGGTATGACCAGTTCAAGTACACCAACCTCCAGCTGGAAGAGAAGAGTTTGCAATTGGTTTGTTTATTCACTGCTTGCAAGTTGCCTTTATTTTTTTTTAATTGATTTATTGTTTAAAAATTGGGTTGTTACCATTTTTTTTAAGGTGGTTGCTGGCTGTTTACAACCAGACACCTACAGCAAATGAAATCCCAGTACCTCATCTCAGCAGGTATTTGGTTTAATATCAAACCAGGCTGAGATTATGAGGAGTGTCGTGGTATTTTCTAAGCCCTGGTGAAACTCAAGGAGTTTAAAGCTCGGAAAGGCTCAGTGAAGTATCCCTGTCCAGGGGCTTGTGGTCTACGGCCGGCTGGGTTTGTTTGCTTGGGACGTGGTAACACCACATAAGTGGTTTGGGTTGGTTTTGGCTTGTCCTCTTCCTGTGCCAGGCAGGTTTTAATAAGCTGTGTTGGGGTTTAGTTTGCTTTCTGAAGGAAACGGGCCCAACATCAGCACACCCTCTACATCAGTTCCTGTTCCTTTTCCCCAGGGATACTTTCTGCACCTTATGGTCTGTAAAACACCTGCCAGGTGTTTTTGAAAGCAGCAGGCCAGGGAGAGGGGAGAGGTGCCCGTTAGCATCTCACCACGGGACCAGGCGAGCTGTTGCTGCACCCCGTTGTGAAACACCAGGGAGGGGAGATGTTGTGAGAAGCTTTATTTAGAATTTGCTCCTGAGTTGGCTTTCTACCTTAGATACCATTTCCCACAGCATTCTTCTGGAGAAGAAAGAGTGGTGGTGAAGGGAGTTAAATGTGGGACTGGGGGACCTGGTTTAGGGGTGAACTTGGCAGTGCTTGGTTAACAATTGGACTTGATGATCTTAAAGGTATTTCCTACTAAATTGTATAATTAAGTGACCTGAAGGCACTGCCACAAAAGAAGCCCTGCCTTGACAAGTGCCACTGCTGGTAGGAAATCTTCATGTAAAGTATTTATATTTACCTGGAAGAAGCCACACTGCCGAGCAGCTCACCTGGAAACCACGGGTCAGCTGATGCTATTTAGCACAAAGGGGAACCCGTGAAGATCTCTACAATAATAAATCTACCCTGTGCAAACAAAAAAAAAATAAACAAGACAGTGGGAACCGTGCGGGTTTTTTCCAGCTCATTTGCAAAGATTAAACGCCCCGGCGAGGTCCGGGAACCTGACTCAGCCGTGCCAGGCTTACTGTACGAGCTGCAGCCCAAAGGAGGATGCAGACAGATCACTGCCGAGATGGTTCTGTATGAAAGGTTGATAAAAGGCATCGTGCTCTTTCTTTCCCACCTGATCGGCTTCCTCCTCCCCAGCTCCTTTTGATGTTTGCTTTCACGGCGATTTCTTACAATGTGAAATCCATCCTGGTTTTAATGGTTTGGGGATGATGTGGTTTTTCAGATGAGCAGAACAAGGATGTAGGGCTCTGAAAGATGCCTCTGCTCTTTATCAGCGATTTCTTTCAAGTACTAAAGGCTTTTTCTTTCCCTTTTTGTTCTGCAAAGGTGGATTCTTCCCCTGCACTGTTTACTAATTAAAATTTAGTTGGTAAAGAATAAGCATATTGTCCCCGCCGCGGTTTGATCTATTGTTATTAGGGCTCTGTGTTGTTACAGATGAGATCAAAGAATTTAATTTATGATGGGTGGATAGGTCAAGTTCAGTCGTCTGAAGCGAGTGCTGGGTAGGAAGCACGCTCAGACAATAATGTCTTAAGCAGTAGCTCAGGCAATAAGCTTTTCCTTATAATGCAGCCCCACTTTCTCCATTTTGGAGTCAAAGTCAAGCAGTCCTTTGGATATTTGAGGACAGCTGGATGCAGTCTATTAAACCCCCTCTGCCTTCACTTGGTACGATACCCACATGAGAGAATACAACAGCAGAGGAATCTGAGGCTGAAGATAAAGGAAAAATCCTGGGACCATGACAGTGTGTTTCAGCCAGCCCGATTCACAGCTTTGCGTCGTGCCTGCCCACATGCTGCAACTTCCTATGGTATATTTGAAGGGATTTTAAAATATCCCTTGAGCTCGCAGCAAGAAACTATAATTAAGACCTAAAGTTGATGCTGCAAAGTCTTAGTCACACCCTAATAACAAAAGAGGAATGGGATGGGGGGGGGGAACAGATTTATTGGGTCTGCTTATAGTCTCTAGCTGCAATATTTTCCTTGAACTCTGCTCAAAGAGGAATGGGTTGGATTATTTCCATTTCATCTTTATTTATTGCACATCAGCGTGCAGCACTGTTCGGAAACCAAGACAGACACCCACCTCTCCCCTATGCCTATGGAAACCATGAGGACTGGCTTGACATGCAAGATGAGTAACCTGGGAGCAGTTTCTGGGCTCTATTATTAGGATGTGTCTATGAATTCGTGGTTAATATCACCATATACGTGGTTTGTGCTTTCCTTGTGTTCTGCCCAGCTGGAGCCTGAAAGCTGGTCTGGGTGGGACCCACATCTCCTTGTGTCTTTTTGGAGAGCATTCGGCACACCAGGGGCTGGTGGAAGGGGCAGGGTAGCTCAGGGCTGCAGCTCTGCTTGTAATGGGGCAAAACCAGCTTTGCTGTCAGCTCTGTAGCTGGGCTTTGCCTCTCTGTGTACAGTTTGTTGTCCCAGCAAGGGCTGTGGTTTCTTTGGGGCAGGCTCATCACAGGACAGCTCAGCTGTAGCCTTGCACAAGAGACAAATGCAGAATGTTGCTTCATGGAGGAGGAGGTAACAGAGTTAGTGCTCTAGGGAAGGGTTTTGTGGGTGAGCAGCCTTTGTGCCCTGATGTGGCAGCTCAGTTTGCTCAGCCAGAGGGTCCATGTTTTTTCCTGCTCGTGAAGCTTTGGGTTTGATTGATGTTCCCATTTAAAGGCCCCAGGGCACCCTCTCCCACACAGGGCTTCTGCTTCAGGTCCCTCTCCATCTTGGCTGGCTATTTCATGTCCAGTTTGGTGATAGTTTCAGCTCATCATGCTGATGCCTCCACCTCCTCTCTCTGCTCCTGTTCCCAAGCTGCCGCCCCTGTCCCTCAGCTGTGCCTGGTATCGTGGCCACAACCAGATCTGGCATTAAAAAGCAAACCCGTGGAAATTGGGATGGTTTTGTGAGGTTATTTTGAAGTGAGAGCAGTTCCTCAGGGTGGTTCAGAGTGGGGTCATCCACAGAGCTGTGCTGTACACCAAGAGGGGAGGTGATGATCAAAGAGGGGGCACTTTGCACCCGCATCTTTCAGGAGACTGTCTGCAAACCACACATGGTAGAGAACCAGTTTCCTCCGATAGTTGTTGGAGGAGTCACAGAACTGGCAGCAGTATTTCAGCTGTGGCAGGGTGATACTGGAACAGGCAGCACTCCCAGGGCATTTTTTTAACCCAACAAGAAGCTGTGAATATGTGATACCTTGGCATGTCCTTGTAAAACTTGCAACCCAAGAGTTAGATCCAAGAAGCTCATGCAGTCCGGATAAGCCTCAGGGATGCTCACACACGTCGTGTGGCTCATCCAAACCCAAGCCCCAAAACTTTTCTCATTATGGCTCCGTCTGCCAGTCAGCTTGGAAGCTTTAAAAGGGGAACTGGTGGGTGGTAGAGTGTCTGTCTTGGTGTCTTCAATTGCATTTACTGCCTCTTCATTTTCTGGAATAAAAGCTCCAGCTTTTATTTCTCATGACTTTACAATGTATCATCTTGGAAATGAATCTTCCCCTTTAGTTTACTTAATAACGCTGTCAAAAGTCATCAGCTAGAAAACATTCGGTGGCGATTACAAGAAATCTTTTTCAAGCCCCACTCCCCTCTATGGTGAGCGAGAGGGACCAGGAAAATCTTTTACAACTTATGTTTTTCTCTCTTAATAAAATAAAAGCAGCCCCCTGAGAGGCATTAGTAACTGTTGAGAACCAATATTTAGATGTAGCAATTTATCTTTGTGTTTATAGAAACCACAATTAAATATTTTTTAAATCTCCAGAAAATTATAATTAAGAGACCTGGAGCCAGATTTTGGGGGAGGAAGGGAAAAACACAAAATTACGTTGAAAAGGCTTTTTAATGCCTAGGGATTTGTGTTGTTTGTTTCTGTTGACTAATATATACAGTAAACTGCTCGAGTCCCGAGGTGACTCACGGGCTCTGCAGATGGTGAGCTTTCCTCCGGGCTCCCTGAGTTAATTGAGTAGGAAGAGATGCTGCGTAACCGCCTCCTCCAGTCCCGTGTCCTTGTTCCCTGCTGCAAAACCAGAGGGTGTGTGAAAACCCCTCCTGGAGACCCAGCTGCAGGAATATTGGGTTTTCCAGGCAATTACATTTTTGGGAAGCTTGTGCTCTGACCCGATGGGAATGAAATGAGATTAGCTGGGGTCTTCTGGAGGCTGCCAAGATGAAAGCCAAGTGGAGGATGCAAGTGTGTGAGAGCAGAGCAGACCTTGGAGGACAAAGTAGCTTCTTTCAGGGTTGAGTCTCCCAGGGCTGGTTCCTACCCAGAAGGGGTCTTTGTGTGTGCAGTGCTCTGCTTGTCTTTTGCTGCCGTAGTTGAGCACTTGCTACTTTGTGAAGGTTTTGAAGAAAAGAAGTAACACCACCAGCCCCCCAAAAAACCCCAAACCCCAAACAACTAAAATCCCCAAAACAACAAGAACAAAACAACCCATAACCAAAAACCCTTTCCCTTGGATGACCCCCTTTGTTCCCTGTCCTTGCTGCTTTCACGGTTGTCTGTGGACCTGCACAATACAAATAGTGCATGGAATGCCCTGGAGCCCCCTTTTAAATTAATCTGGGGCTGCTTGAAAGAGATACTGATGGACTGTAGTCACTTCACCTGACCTCTTTGGGCACAGACTTTCTTGACTCAAACTCACCTCTCATTTAACTGTGCATTACCCAAAAAGACATCAAGGTGCTGAAGCACCAGCCTAGGGCACAAGGCTGGTGAGGAGCAGCTGAGGAACCTGGGCTTGTTCAGCCTGGAGAGAAGGAGGCTCAGGGGAGACCTTCTGGCTCTCGACAACTCCCTGACAGGAGGTTGGAGCCAGGTGGGGTTGGGCTCCTTTCCAAAGAAACAAGTGACAGGACAAGAGGAACCGGCCTCAAGTTGCACCAGGAAAGTTTAGGTTGGACATTAGAAAAAATTTCTCCAATGAAAGGGCTGTGAAGCCCTTGCCCAGGCTGCCCAGGGCAGTGGTGGAGTCCTCATGCCTGGAGGGATTTAAAAGCCGTGAAGCTGTGGTGCTGAGGGACATGGGTTAGTGGTGCCCTGGCAGTGCTGGGTTAATGGTTGGACTCTATGTTCTTAAAGATCTTTTTCAACTAAAACGATTCTGTGATTCTTGTGGGCAGGAGAAGGAGATCTGTGCTCTGTCTCAGTAATGAACTGTGACTGTCCAGGAAAGCATTTATTTTTGCAAAATTAAAAAGCGGAGGGAGGTCAATGGATCTGTTTATAGCTATATAAAAAAGGCAGAAAAGTTAATGCTAACATATGTTGCTTCATGTTCCCGGAGCAAAAACATTTGCAGGATAGTAGTGCAGAGCGCAGGTGGTCAGCGATCAATACCTTTGCCTATTTAAAGGGATGGCAGGACAGCTCATGTAAGGGAGGAGGTGACTGAATGGAACCCCATAGACACTTCATATTCATGTATGGATGCTGTAGGCAATTGTACTATTGAGACCTCTGGTGCAGAGGTCCTCCCTGGAGCCTCCAGATGGTTTTCTGCATCTGCCCTTTTCCTGCCACGGGGTCTTGTTCAGCAAAAGGCTTCCACACCAAGCATGGTGGCTTGGTGCTAAAGGGACATGTACAATGGGAGCAATCGGTGGAAGACTCTGCCAGGGGTCCTTTCTGAATCATGGTCACGGTCTTGTCTCCAGGGTGATGGAGAGTGAGCGATGCGACGGGTAGAGCAGCAGCGTGAGTGTCCTTGTGACCACTGGATTTGACTTAGAAGATCCTTGCTAAATGGCACAGATCATATATTGCTTCCAGTCACAGCTCCCAGTCTGTAAGATGCCGAAAAGTTTTTCTTTCTTTCTTCTCCTCATTGATGCAGACTTCTGGGGAAAGGGCTTGACTCCTGGCATGAGCTGTTAGACTATGGAGCCTAAAAGATACAGGCTCTTGCAGGCGACTGACCACGTCCTACCATGATGATGATACCCAGACGTGACATCTCTCTTTACAGTTCTACGCAGCCTGTATATTTTTCTTTAGGAACACATGTTCTTAGAGATTAAGGTAAGAAAGATTTATCTCAAATGTTTGATTGACAATTTCATGTGTATCTGGCAGATTTTGCTCTAAGTGTCCTCTGGTGGTTTTGTGACAGAACACAAACTTTTCATCTTTTCTGTTGCTGTGAGTGATCAAATGGAAACAAAACCCTATTTCCTGCCTTGTCGTGTCTTCTGAGGAGGAAGTGGGGGGGTCACTGGTGTGAGATTATCCCCTTTCAGAGGATAACGAACTGGGTTATGAGACCACAATCTAAATACAGATGAGATAACTGGCAAGGTTCCGAGACACTGCTTCAGGACCTCATATATCCTCCCTGCCTTCAGGATCCAGGTGTTGCAAGTTACAGAGTTGATCCTCCTGACATCAAATAAGGTTTCTGCAATTCATAAGACCAACAGAAGGGCTGACCACAAAGATCCGGGGTATACAGGTGTTGTGATGATTTGATTTTCAGGGCATCTAGTGCTGACGTTATCTTCCATGAAGAGAGAAGGTCCTAAGTGCTCATATCAGCCCCATAGTTTGCTTTCCTATTCAGACCAGGGCCAGGTACTCCAGTACAAGTTGGGAACTTTGGAGCTGGGACTCACAGGCTCTTTGCTTCCTGTCCTCCCCATAAGACTGTCGAGGAGATGGGCTGGTGGGACTGCAGGCAGGATCGGTGTGGCAGGCTGAGATCTACCGGGACCCTGCCTGTTTTCCCTTGGACATTTGTCCATATTGACATTTTTCACAGAGCACTTTGATCATTGACAAATTGTTTTCTGCCAGAAACATTCCACCAGAGAGTTTGCAAACTGATCTCAAGAGTAGGTTGACTAATAATTAATGATGCTTTTTCTACATGCATTCCCACAGGACCTATTGCTGGTGGTTTAATTGGAAACATGAATGAGTTAAGCTTTACTCCATCTCTGCAACTATTAAAAATGTCTCTTTTTTTTCTTTTTTTTTTTCAGTAAGACAAGGATTTTTTCAGAGCACTAGACCGGACACAACACAACAGAACTCAAGAGTTGTGTCCTTTTTCCCCTGTTAACAGAGCTGAACCTTTTCCCAGTGTAAGTAGCAGGATCCTCCTATGCCACGTGCGAGGTCAACCCCACATCATGTCTCACCCATGCAAAGACCAACTGAGTAAGACTTGTCTTGGACTGGGTGTAGTAAAGAGAGTTGGGGAAAATCATTCCAAAATGTGAAGGCTTTCCTGATGTCTTTACTAGCAATATCTGTTTTAAACCCAAGTGAGCTCTGGCTTGGGTCTCTATCTATTCCAGCTGTAGCATTATGGCACGAAGACAGAGGCACGCTCCTAGGTGTGAAATACTGCAAGGACTGAGTTCATTTTGAACACAAGGGTGGCCTGGCAGCTGGCGATACCATGGAGAGAAGCGGTTAGACCAGGAAAGAGCCCGAATGTTTCAACTGTGAACACGTTTCAAGTTCTCTAGTTTTGAGAACGTTTCCTAGGTTTTGAATTCATCCATTTGCTTGTTTTTGTAATGGGAACGAGGGTGGTTACCTCATCGCTCTGGGCTTGTGCTGATGGAGGGCACTGGGGGAAGATCAATCATTGCTGTTGTTGAGGCTTCACTGATAACCTCTGCCCGGGGCTGGATGAACCTACAAATGCTGCCTGGTTTTCAGAGATGGGAAAGTGCCTTTTTTTTTTTTTTTTTTTTTTTTATAATCCCCCTCTGTTTTGTGTATTTTCTTAATGTGTGTTGATGCTATCTGTTATTAAAATCGATTACCTCCTTCACTTATTTCCTCTTCTCTGGACTCAATTACTTTGCATCTCTCTTTTTGGAAAAGTAGGTTGAAGCTGATACGAGGGAAGTAATATCCAATCTGTATTTCTTAAGGTACAGGACCAGTCTGTCAGGCTGTTGGCACAAAACAACAATTGTTTTATTGTTGGGGTAAGTAAATAAGAACAAGAAGTCTTAAGTATTGGCATATGTTGGTACTTGGCCAGAAAGGTCTCTAAACAATACATTTTCTATTCATTCCAGAAACCTCATACTCCGTTATTTCTCATTTAATGCTGTTGGCAAATACCCATGTCACCATCTAATTTTGACTGTAGTTCAACTTTTTTAGTGCAAAGCTAATCCTCTTTATAGTTGTAAACATGTGTTTCATTTGGCCTCGTGTTCATGTGCTAAAGTGACAAAGGCAATCTAGGGTTTCTATCAGAAATGGAGAGGCATAGGTAAGCATTTTGTTCAGTCTAATTCATCTTTTATACAGTGAAAATCAGCCCAGTTGCTTAATAGGGAAGAATGTTTTTATAAGCCTCTCTGTATTCTTGTGCTTGGCCTGTTTCCTGCTATGCAACTTTTTTTTTTGGTTGGTTATTTCTTTTTTTTTTTTGAAAGCTGGGACACACCAAGGAGAACAAGAACAAGTGAATCGATGAACAGATCATGAAAACCATCAGGATCTTGTGTAGTAGCTCTGTATGTGTCTTCTACAGCTTTACATGCTCTTCAGACACCAGGGGTCTTTTTTAATATTTAACATGTCTCAGTTCTCATGAAGATTTACAAGTTCAGTCCTTACCAAGGCCATTCTCAAAGGGAATCCTCTTTAAAAATAACTTCTTGTAAAGGATCACAAAGAAGTAGCCCTGAAGTCACAATTCACTTTCAGACAATTTTCTTTTGTAAAACATTTTATAGTTTTTAATGTCAAAACTCAGCCTGACATCCCCACCTCCGGTGCAGCAAGTGACAAACTGTTCATCAAAATCTTCTGATTCGTGGAAGCCTGGCAGTGACTACACCCGAGGTTTCAGTGTTGTCAGCAGTCACCAAATGCCTTAAAATGTAGCACCATAAAAACAGCAGAAACTCCTGAGCCTGCCAAGGATGACGAGACACCACTAACCTGAGTCAAGTGGAACAAGACCTGGTTCCTCTATGGTTTCTTTCATTAGGATAAGATATTTTCAGTTGGAAGGAACCTACAATGATCATCTGGTCCAACTGCATCATCCAGACCAGTAACTAAAATTATTCCATTGTAGTGAAGCTCCTGGTTGAAGTGTAATTCATGTTGGTTCTTTTGCTTGTTAAGATGTCACCTAGGAATAGGTCAAATAGAAGGAGGAGTTTGGAGGCATCAGGGTGAAGAAGGAGCTTTGTTGCCGGCTGTGGTCTGCTGTGTGATGGGGGTCAGCACGCTGGTTGCAAGCTATTACCAACCTACAGCAGTAATGCCAAAGTAGGATGCTGCCTGAGAACCTCCCGAGCAGACGCAGCCCATCTACTCGGGCTGGGGTGGGTGCCACAACTTCAGCAGCTGCCAACTTGGTCAGAGTCTGTCTGTGCTAAAAGAAAAATAGTTGACCACAAAACATTTTTCTATATTCAAATGCAGGCTTGAGCCACAAACATTTCTCTGTGTTTGTGTATACCACCGAGTTGCAAATTGTCTTCTCATATTTAAATGGGTCCCAAATTCAACCCATACATTTCCAGTCATTATCACCCCATTATCCTTTCTCTTTTTAGCTGTTTTTCTCACCAAGCAGTGGTAAACCCCAGGCCCTTTCGCAAACATGTGGTTGATATAAGAGGAAAGGAAAGTTATTTTCAAATATTAAAATGTTTTTAAATACTGTTTTATAGCAATCATGGTCATCTGCAAGAAATCAGTTTTCAAAGCAGCGTTTGATGGACTGACAATCATTTGAGCCCGGGATGAGATGAAATGGTCTAATTCAAGCCGGATTAGGACTCACCATTCTGGAGAGCACATGAGTTTAGAAGAGATGGATGAAGCTGAACTTTGAAACTACCAGTCTGGCTTGTGAAGTGTGTTGGTCTCCAGATTGGCAATAGTAAAATAGAGTTTTACACCACAAAGTTGTCACCTCACTTTGACAATGATAGAAAATTGCAGTTCCTTGATAGCTGTTGGAGCATCTGAAGCATCCAGGTTATGGCATCTGTCACCACCTTTAGTACAACCATGTTGGTAATCAAGGTAAAAACTAAACGTGTCCTGTGGTGACCATGGCTGGAGCAGATGTTAGAGTGCATTAAACAAGCTTGGACGTGCAGCGCACGGAGATCACACCTTGATAATGCTGTGGGGTAAGTTCGGGGCTCTGACATCTCAGGTGACTGCAGCAGACACAGGAGGATGAAATCAGTTCCTAGAGGAAAAAATTCCCCTTTCTGCCTTTAGGTCAGTGAGTTCTGCTTAGGGAAACTTCATCATTTAGGTGGGGTTTTCATCTGTGTTTTGCTGTTTGTTTTTTTTTTTTCTTTTTTAGCCTGGCAGCTTTGTAGGGACTAACATGACCTAGGGCATTGCTCTTGACATGAGGTTGTGTGCATCTGAGGTGTCTGCTTGGTGAGGCTCAGAGCCAGCTGAGAGCTTAGGAGTATCAGAAGGGTATGGAAGAAAGTGGCGTGCTTCGTCTAGAGAGCAGCCATAGGGAGGAAAGATGAACGTATCAGACAAGTCATCCCATCTTTCATTGCAGTGAGGGAAAAATCCTCTTGATTAAAGCTCTGAGGGTTTTACAACCTCCACCCAGCATTTCTGGTGCATTTGTTTGTTGTATAACTTCCTGTAACAACGTTTATTGCTCTCCAGTGCACGCGGGATGTTCCCTATGTACTTCAAGTTATGGGGTTTGCCATTAGCTACGGATATTGTCTTGTTTGTTTATTTAGAGAACTTTGAATATTAAGTTTCAATGTGTTAATATGGAAGAAACTAGGAAAAAAAACCCACTTTCTTGGATGGAATTCATCATGTTCTCAGCAGAATGGTTATATTTCAGGTTGCTATATTCACTGTGCTGAGTGGCTGATGTAGCCACGTTATGATCTAGACGCCGAGTTTTCAAATCATTTAAATTGTCTTTACTGGACACCCGGGGTCAAAAGCAGCAATAACCTGGGGTTGCTTTGTTTTTTTTGGTGTGGGTTTTTGTGTTTGGGGTTTTTTTTTCCAGTTTTCTTTTTTATTTGTTTCAATGCTGGTCAGGAACAGTCAAGGCTTTGGTGATGGAGAGCCAACACCAGCACTGCTTTAAAAATCATTCATGCTTTTCAGGTGTCCAGCTTCCAAACAACTTAGGGCACAAGGGGAAATGTAAACATTGTGCTGTTATTCACCCTACTACATAAGAGCATTGAGCTTGACAAGGCTCCAGGTACCCCGTGTCCCGTCCTTACCTAGATCAGACGCTGATATCCCTCCCCAGTGACACATAATCTGCCAGGCTTGTTTTCACTATAACAATTGGCCACTGTAAATGTTGGTTATGCTTCTTCATGCCTGCCCTGCCACAGCTGCTTCCAGGAGCTTTTTCCTGCCTTTCTCAGGATTCAACCTTGTAGCAGTTCTTTCTCAAATACAAGTTGAAGTGTGTGCTGCATTTACTTAATCTGTATAAGGAGGGAGGTGATTGCAGATACTCTTTTGAACCTCATATCAAAAGCCTATCCAGACTTTTTTTTTCCCTTAATATTTCCTCTCAGATAGATATGTGTGGCATTAAAAAATTGTGAGAGATCTTGGTAGGGCATGGGCCGTGTTGGATGAGACTGTTTGCAGAGCCCAAAGTTGGCTGCGGAGGGTGAGATGAATTTCAGGCTGTGCCACTGATACACTTCACGCTGGACACGGCACAGACACCGGAGGTAATGAAGCTGAAAGCACTGGTTGCAGAAACCCTGTATGCACAGAGGGCCTCGGCAGGGGCGAGGGCTGATGAGCTCAAGGATCGTTACTGAGAGCAAAACGTGGTGTCTTTCTTTCTGCACTGATCTTGCCAGGAAAGCAGATCAGGAGCCGACCCCTCCGCCCCTGCCGTTGGTATCCCCTGCGCTGCCTTTGGTGATCACGGTTCATATTTACACCCAGAGAACAGTTCATATTTACACCCAGAGAACAGTTCATATTTACACCCAGAGAACAGTTCATATTTACACCCAGAGATTGCGAGGCCCCGTCTGGCAAATACAAATAGGCTGACTTTGCAACAGCAGCAGAGTATTCAAAATGCTGATTTAGAGTATGGGATGTATATAAGAATTATAAGCAGTAATAAATATGCTCTAACCCAGGCAGGAGAGAATTACTTCTGGTCAGCTGGCAGAGCTGATTTAGAACAGGACTCTGGACTTTGGTGTAGTTTGAATTAAGATGGATTTCTGCATTGTATTAATGTTATAGTCTCTTCCCATCCAACAGAGATCTCCGTTTCTTTGCTAACATAAAGCGTAGGACTCTGTGTTGCATACACTGTGCGTAGCTCGGACAAGAAGGTGGCACCAGCCCACTCCTCTGGAGGGAATCGTCCCATGATGGCTCAGGGCTCCCCAGGCTATCATGGTCCTCCTCCCTGGCATCCCAGCATCCAAGGTGAGACAGCTTCTCCCCCAGAACCTACCCTCTCTCTTGCTGTGCTGGAGACCTTCTCCACTGGCCCCAAAAGCAGCAGGAATGCGTTCCCATCTAGAGCAGTTTGCTTCTCTTTACTTACCTTTGGCCTCCAGGTCAGGAAACCTTAATAATTTCCTTTTTATTAATTTAATCCATAGTTCCTAGTAATTACCATAAATTAAGCCTGCTGGGGGGAAAAACACAGCCAATAAACTAGAGAAACTGCCAGCTTTATTTGGGTAACGTCAGTACCTAGAGGATTGTTTCCTGTAGGTCAGTCCCTCGGTTGTCGTGATTAACTTGAGATCAGACCAAGAGGCAAAGCGTTTCCCGTCCACCTTTTAAACGAGGCTCGGACGTGCCAGGAATTCTGCTAATACACAGGGTCCTCTTAAACACTTAACCTTGGTGTGAAATGATCTTATTCCTGCCCCTGTGCAGGTACTGAATATTTCCTGAGGACCGTTTCTCTCCGGTTTGCACGGACTTGTCTGGAGACACCGGTGTGTTCTTCCCAATGGCATTGGCACCGGTGAGATGCCAGCAGCGGGCAGGGTTCTCCTTCTAACACCCCGGAGCTCAGCGTATGGATGCAAATCTTGTGTTATCTCCTGAGAACAACAACAGCAACAAATTAAATTAATAATAAGCTGGATTTCCAGTGGGAAAAATATATAATGTTATTT
This sequence comes from Chloroceryle amazona, assembly GCA_027560015.1. NCBI lineage: Eukaryota > Metazoa > Chordata > Aves > Coraciiformes > Cerylidae > Chloroceryle > Chloroceryle amazona. Next base: position 20,743 of record JANHFX010024490.1, on the reverse strand, counting down.
TGCAAAGACACTTCTCTGGTCCTTCTTAGCAGCGCCTTTGGAAATGGGGCGCTCGCAGCGTGATGAAGAAACTGGGAATTATAACAAGCCCATGGGATGAGAGGCTGACTCCGGGAGCCCGCGGAGGCCCCACTAGTAAAGGGTTGCTGGTTTCCTTTTCTAACTGGGCTGAAGCCAGGCATTCCTGAGTGGCACCGGTCCTCCCAGCGCTGGAAAGGAAACATTCCCGTTTGTTAGCTGTGGAAGTGCACGCCTAAGCCAAAGGTTACCAGGCTGAGGTGATATTTTTGCATTCCTACAATGTCTTAGCTTTTTTAAATTAAATTCTTGCAACATGAGGATTTAATCCCTTCTGGTATATACGGGGCGGGGGGGGGTGGGGGGTGGCTCGTGTGGATGCATGTG
>JANHFX010024490.1:0-11979 GCA_027560015.1 Chloroceryle amazona | reverse complement strand
AGGGCAGGAGGCGCGGGGCCGGGGTAGCAGCCGTGCCCCAGGGATTTTGGCCTGACTTCTTGCAGTGTCTTAATATGCCCCAGCTGGCAGCAATAATTGGAGAGTTATTAAATAACTGTCTGCAGTGACATACAATCTGCAGAGCACTGTACCAATTAATTTTCATTTGCTTCCCCCCATCCCGACGTGTCTCGATCTACCCATCCTACCCCGCCGCCGTTCCCAGGAGCGAGTTACTGTAGCGACTGGAGGGGAGCAAGATCTTCTGCAACAAAGACACTACTTTCTTTTTTGCCATGGTTAATGCCCCAACTTAATGAGTCCTTCATATCGTTCTCACCACCCTAAATTAAAGGGTAGCCTATGCAATTAAACTGTTTAGGTTTCAGAATGCCCCTCTCACAGTTATCTGCAAAATGGGTTGAAATGCAGCTGCTACTAATATTGCTCGTATTAAAACTGGCAAAGGCAAACCCCCTTTCATCTCTTTATTTTTAGTAGTGTGCCTCTACTTTCAATTAAGCTAATTATTTGCACCATCTCGTTCCTGATCATCGTCCCATGAGATTTCCTAGCCAGGAAATATTTTGTACAATACATGACCGTAGATGCTTAGACCTTCACGTTTATGCCTCTCAGGAATGAGGAGAGATTTGGGATTTGCAGCCAAATCTTAGTCTAATTTACACCGTTGCTAATCCAGGGTACAGTTATAGTTTACAGTGGTTTTACTCACGATCAGAATTTGTTGGGTTTTCTTCTTTTCCTTCTTATTTTTTTTCAGTTCCCCAAATATAAGTTTGATGAGGAAAAGAAGTTCCCCAAGTCCCTTCTTCCCAAATCTGTTCTTTGCATCTGGTACCTATTGCTGTATCACCAAGGGTCAGATAATAACCTGCATTAGTAGAGCACCCTCAAGGACCCCCAGATTCTTTCCATCAGGAATCACTTTACCCATCCCTGATCTTCAGTCCACTCAGGGTAAAAAGCAGCTGCTCTTTAAGGAGCGGAAGGAGGTTTGTCACTCTTTGGGTTGGAAGGAAAATGGGGACACCCCCCCAACACAAACTGGGTCTCACCACCCAGAGATACCTCCCTAACCCCACCTCATGCTCTGAGAGACTTTGAGGGCAGGGAAGGTTTGGACCCAGGGAGAGATGAAACACTGAAGTAACAGCTGAGGGACAGGCAGGAGTGACTCTGTGTTTATTTTTAGGCAAAATGTAATTACTCTTTGGATTTAGCTGAGTCAGTGGAGCTGCAGATCCCAACTTTGCAAGCCTTGCAGCAGTCGGGGTTCTTCTGCACCCGAGGTGGAGTGCTGAGAGCAGCAGGTCGGACTCATGGGCTGAAGATTCCCTCTTATTTGCATCGGTGTAAGCAGAAAAGTCCAGCCTGGCAGCTCCATGTCCTGAAGCACTAGCACAGGTAAACGCTGTCATGGTAGCGGGGTTGCCTTTTGCAGAAACTGCCATAGACTCCAGGAGTCAGAATTTCATTTTTTTTTCCTTTTGTCCCCAAAATGTCAAAACAGAAGCATGAGTAAATGACCCAAGAAGTAGCTCTTTTTCTGCCTTTTAGCTGAGAAAGGCTCTACAGCAGTCCGAGGTGTTATATTTGGGATGTGTCTGCAGTGAAGTTTCTTCCTGCCCCAAACCTGTCAAGTTCCAATATTCATTTTAATGATCTCACTTTATAAATAATGGAAAGAAAAACAATACATTCAATAGAAATGAGATTAGAAATGGGAGGGGAATGAATTACGAATGCAAGAGTCTGTAATTATTCCAAGGAAGATAAATCTCATTTCAAGTGGTCTCTAGTGGAACAGCAGCTCGCTAGGAATAAAACAAAACAAACCTTGTTTTGTTGACAAATAAAAGTGTGAGGCAGTGGCAGGGTGTGTTTTCTAACACTAGCTGGTTGTCACAGTATCTTGGGGCTAACGATACCTGGGGTTTATTCTTGGCCTCGTCACTGTCTCTCTGCAGTAAATCATTTAACACCCTGTGCCGAAGTTGCAGCACAATCTGGAAAATCAAACTCCAGTGAACAAATGTACAAATGACATCAGTGTGTAACTCTCCGTAAAGTTGTCACTGCCAGGCTTCTACCTCAATAGGATTATGAAGTCTGGAGTGCATAATGAATTGGAAGGTGCAAAACGGTGTCATTTTAGCAGCTCCCACAGAATTTGCTTCAGACTATTATGGGAAAGGCTGTTGCTGGAAGAGGTACTTTAATTTGGGGCTGGATCTCGTGCAGTAATGAACCTCTTGTGTATCTCCCAATGTAGACACGATGCCAGTGATGGCTTGAAAACTCTATTTTGCTGTGTTTGTTTTTTTTTCTTACATACATTTGGTCAGATTTTTTTCTCTGCAGGCACCAGAGGAGGTGTTTGCTCTGCAGAACTCTCTCCAAGTCCCTTCTCCATCTGGTCCTTGAGATGCAGCAAGGAAAGCCCATATCAGGGACTGATAGGGACCGACTGCAAAAACCCCCATCAGCTCAGCAGCGTGGTAACACCACCATATTTGCTCACACCTAATCAAAAACAGATTGGCCTTTTCTGCCCTGCACCTGATGACTAGGAGGAAGTACTGGCATGAACTGTAACAGGATGGGGTGAAGTATCCCTAGAAAGAATGTACACCCTGGAGCTGGCACGCACCAAAGCGGGGCACATAAAGCTGCACAAAACAATGCTGCAATCTGCAGCCACGTGGGCTGGAGCTGGACCATCCTAGCTGGGGAGCTAATGATTCCCTTCAGGATTGCATCATTAAATTAAAACTGAGTCATTATGAGGCAATTTGGGAAAACAAGTCAGAATTCATTACTGAGGAAAGATGCCGGAGCTGCTGCATGAGCCTCCTGTCAGGTAGGTGCTCAGAGGCACAGCCAATGCCTCGTTCCCGGGGCCACAACTTGCTCGGTGGCAGGAGTTGAGATCCATGCCCAACATGGGCTGGCAGGATTCTCCTCTTATACCACCCACAAGCTGCTTTCTGCCTACCTCCTGCCATCTGCTTTCCCCAGGGCGTGTGTTACAAGAACAGACCAACCCCAGGGTGGGGAGAGAGACTGAAGTCATGAGATTTGCACCCATGCAATCCTGCAGCAAAGCCTCAACCTCTGCCGGTGGCTATTGCATCCTATCCCCTACAGGTCTAGCTGCTCCCAGCCCCTTTGCTCTGGCCAGATGCTGAGATGTTTGCCTGCCCTGCTCACTATCTGCTGGTGCCTCTGCCAGGTAGGCACAATTTTGCCCAGCTCTTTGCAGGATGGGTTTCTTCTGCCATCAGGAAAAGCTTTTCCAGCAGGCATAGTGGAGGGGTTGGAAAGGGATTACCTGCAAATTTCCAGCTGTTTTGTAGCAAGTTCAGCATTTCCCTTGTAAACCCAACAAAACCACAGGGCTGGTATCAGCATTTGGGCTACACGTTGTTCTGTGAAGCCACCATTGAGCCATGGGAGGATTTCTTCCCCAAGGCCATGAAGCGTTGGTTTCAAAATTCTAGTTGAGAACAGCAACATCCTTGTTGAGAGTAGAGAATGTGATGTAAAGAATGGCTGAGAGTGGCAAGAGAAAAGGAGATTGGGGAATAACCCAAGGCTTGATTGTTCATTGGCATGAAGATTGACACAGAGATCAGTTATTCAGGAACTTGCCCGGAGAAGTTGTGGGTGCCCCCTCCCTGGAAGTGTTCAAGGCCAGGTTGGACGGGGCTTTGAGCAACCTGGTCTAGTGGCAGGTGTCCCTGCATGTGGAAGGGGAGTTGAAGCTAGATGGTCTTTAAGGTTCCTTCCAGCCCAAGGCATTCTAGTATTCTATGAAGTTTAAACACCTGCCAGGAGCACATGTTAGCATCAGCTTGATGACTAAGAAAACAAGGGCATGGGTACAGAGCAAGGTGGATGGATACAGCCTGTTACTTGCCTCTGCAGAAAGATTTTATCCCAAAATAGCTGCTGTGAGAGACCAAGCTGTTGCTGCTGAAGATGAGCTGCAGTCTTTGTTAGTATGTTTATAAAGATGGGAGGCCTGAATGTCTACTGAAGAAGATGCTGATGTCTATGCAAATAAAATAAGCAAAGGTTTGCCTAGTGAGGGAGAAAAATTGATTCAGAAATATATTGAGTACCAGGGAAACTCATCAAGAATCAAATATGGTGAAGACAGCAAAACCCCCGTGAGGTGACCCAGCTGGTGGGCAGTGAAGACAATAGAGGAGGCACCCACTAAGCTTCTGCTGTAAGTCATTTTCTAGGGTGCTCCACACCATGGCTGCTTGAAGAGATGATGGGTGGCTGACCCCAGGTAAAACCTTCACCATCTCAGCATGACTCACCAGGAATGAGGAGATGTAAAGCAATAGAGCAAGGAACACAGTGAAGAAGAGGATTTCAAATGCAGGGCTTGGGGCATCACAGCCCTCTCATTACTCCTGCCCCACACAGTACTTACCATAGGACTCGTGACAGAAAAAAGGCTTTGCATGTCCTCACAGCTGCATCTGCCCATGATGCCAAAGCCATGTAGCACAGGTGACAAACTCACCAGAGAGCTTCGGACATGGGGGTGGCCATCCACCCTTTGCTCGGTGGCTGTGGGCTCCAGACTGGTGGCACTGGGTCAACCCTTTGAAGTCGGTGCCACAAAATCAGGTCACCTTTGTGAACTAGAGGTTGTACCTCAAAGGGTGTTTGGTCTTTTTATTCCCAAACTCCTAGCGAAAAGCAGCAGCTCCCCGTAGAGAAACTCAGTAAAACTTGGTGAATTTAGGTATAAAGGGTTTCCTTTGCTTCCTCAGGAAACAATGTCTGACTACAAATAACTGCATCCCCCCAGCCTTGTTCTGTCCTTGGTGATGCTTAAACTGTCAATAATCATAAGGCTGCTGTCACAGTGCTGCTCAATAGGGTTGACAGATTATATCTCTAAAGTCCCTTTATTGGACCTTGTTCCCAGAAAAGCTTGCAAATTGCTCTGATCTTACCAGACAAAGGCATTGCTCACTCTCGGAGTCCTTGGATATCCTACACAATAAGGTAGGAATTGGTGAGAATTACCTGAGATAAAATATCCCTTACAACATCAAAGTTCCTGATCTCTTAGCTGTCAGCTGCAGGTATGTGAAAGTCCTGACAGGCTGAAGATAGAAAGAACAGATAAAGCAAAAGAGAAGGCTGGGGAGGGGAATGGAGAAATTCTCTGAATGAAACATTATATCATTGGATTTGGCACAAAGATTTCAGCGCAACATGTCTCTGTGGCTAACTGGGGTGTGAGCAAGGCACGGGGCTTTTGCCCTCTGATACCAACAAGCAGCAGCTGATACCAGGTGTCCAAGGATGGATCTTGATCTTCATCACATCAATGGATAAGAGGAGCAGAAGTAAGATCAGGATATGGCTCAGTCAGGACCATACATGAGCTGTGGTTGGACTTTCACCCAACGCAGCCCAGCCAGGATTAGTAACCTGACTGGAAAAGCCCAGTTTTGTGGCAGTAAAGACACAGGTAAGTCTGAAACAGATTTTTCACTGAAACAGAGTCAAAGAGCTTGAGCTGAAACAAGATCTGGCTTGTTCAGTTAAAATCTTGCCCTTTCACACTGCAAAGACTGGACGGACCTTCCCTCTGCCCGTGACTCCCACACACCTAATCCTCCTCCCAGGACTATGTTTTAGAGCAGATCAAATACCTTTAGGTTCTTAGAAAGGACTGGGTTTTGGCAAATGAGCAAAATACTTTTCTCAAATGACATAAATATCGTGTGCTATTCGCTGCCTTGCCAAAATGCAAACACACACATGCACTCCTAAATAAGCAACATTCTTTAAAAGTTAAGGTCGTTGCTTGGAAAGAAATATATAGCATTTTATAAATCCAAATTGACCACGTACTGCGTGTGTTGAAAATATGTACAAAAACGGGACCCCAAAACTCCACTAAACCACTTCTGAGACAATACATCACTGCACCTTTATATTGCACAGAGGGGTTTAACAACCCTTCTCCAGGAAAACATTTTACTAGGTAACAAAACAAAAAAAAAAGTTATTGAAAACACATATATTTGATACTTTTGGCAATTCATTTTACTACTTGCATTTCCAATTCATTGGTATAGTTCATGAAAAAAAATATTTTCGCAGTTGGGTCATGTTATTATTTCTCTAATTTTTTTTTTTTGGACTTGAAAGTCACGATATGATTTCTTTCTGCAAAACAACAAAGACAGACAAAAGCTGCTTGCCCGCTATGGGGATTCTGTAGATGTTTTAGGGAAACAGGATCTGCTGGAAGTGTAGAATACACACAAATGTGCCTACGGGAAATTATGGCATCTTGGTGGTTTTCTGTGTAACCAATGTTATATCTGAACCAGCTAAAATAGAGCCAGGGGAAGAACTCCCCAAGGAATGAGAAGATGATATTGTTTACTAGGCAGTATTACAATATCTTTTTAAATATTAGATAGTTTTGCATCAGATCACCCAGCCTGCCCTGGTACTCGCCTGTTGGGTGACTCGGATAAACCACTTCATCCCACCCTCTAGCAGTCCTCTTCCCTTGGCTGCTGTGAACGCAACCTCTCCAGGTGAAAGCCCACAACCGATGCTGGAAGAGGGCAAAGGAAGGGAGCAGAGGAGACAAGCTCTTCCTAAAACAGACTAACAGCACATCTGCACTGCAAACTTAACGTGGGCTCAGATTCAGGTCTGCTACTTCCTTCTCCTATCTAGAGCACAACTTTGCACCCAAAGCTGCTTGTGCTGTAAGGCCACTTTAGCTGGCCCTCATGGAAACGTGGACATGTGCTGGGCTTTTGCTTTTCCTTGGGCAGATAACCCACCTAGACTACAGATGTGACCCTTTAGTGCCTGCCTGCAATCCATCCTCCCATCTCCTTCCCCACCTGCCTCTTTCCTTCCTGTATCTCCAAGAGGACTCTGATGGAGAGGCTCTGGTTACTAATGTGCAAAGAACCAAGTAATATACACCCTTGGGAGCAGTGATGATGTGCAGGCCTGGCGACAGCAGCAGCATAGAGTCACTTCACGGGCTGTGGCTCTCCAGGGTGGTCTCTGATTCCTGAACCCAAATGTTGGTCATCTATGAAGACCAACACTGCACATCCATGTGAGGATTCATGCTTATTCAACCAAACTTGGCCTGGCCCGTGTCCGTGCTCTAATTCTGAAGAGCTTACTTCTTGCAACACTACAGGTAAGTCAAATCTTCACTTTGAGAGAGATCCTGTAAGTACCCATGAGCTCGATGTGTCCTCGTTTGTCTGGAGAACTGTGACTTTTGCAGTTTAATTGCTTCCCCTATGACACATTTTGTTACGTCGCAGCTTCCTGCCAGTTGATCTTCTCCTCGCTGCATTTGTCTCCTGCTGCGCGTGTAATTATGACCGTGAAAGTCCATCAGCAAAAGCGCAATCAATTTGAAAGATTAATGAATCTCACGCTTTCCCTCTTTCCTCCTCCCAAAATTAGAAAGCCCACTCTGTCGTTTCCAGCACACATCTATCATTACAAACTCCTGGGTCTCAGGTAAATTAGCAACCTGATTCTTTTCCCTGCTGTCACTTAGAAGAAAAGGGCTTCTTATTTGCCATCCAAGGAAAAGTACAGTAAACCTAGAACTAGATAAAAGGGAAGTAATCAAATATATTTAACTGTACTCAGCCAAATCCCATTATTTGTATAGATGTTAGCTGGTGCGTTTGAAGAACTAGCATAGCCTTGTCTCTAATAGGAAATAGTGCTGCTTGATGGGAAAGCCCAGTTTCTGAGCTAGTGTCCTGCTTACTTAAAATGAAAAGTATGGCTTTATGTTTACATATCTGTATGTATGAATTGCCATGGTGAGCTTGGTATTGAAAAAATATGTTAAAACAACAAAAAAAAAGTTACATGTCCTTGCTCTGCCACTGAATATGTGCACCTGAGGTGAACACGGCATCCCTCTGCTTTTCTTCTATAGATGGGAAATGCCTCCTCAGTGTGAGAAGTTTCCTTAGTTTGTTTTTTTCACTTCGACCCGATGGAAGTAGGGGAAATAATTTTAAAGAGCTTATGGGGTATAGGGAAAATGTAGGGGCAGATTGAGCAGCCACAGTAGAGGAATGTACTGGGAGTATCTCATGGAGTTAATAACCGTGGGGATGGTTGTAGGAGAGCAGAGAAAGACTTCAGCTGGTGCTAGGACCACAGGTTTTGAAAATACGTGGACGACGTCGCGGCAGCGCTTCTACAAGGGGTGCTCCTTCCCTTGGCAGCTGGTGTGTGGGAAAGGAAGAATGCGCCACCTCTAGACGGCTGCGCTCGATGGCCACATGCACAACCTTCCTCTTCAGAAACCCCTCCAGTGCCAAAACACACGGAGTACACGGACCGAGACTCATCTAGCGAGGTAATACCACAAAACCACCTCCTTACCTTCATCCACAGGACCAAGTTATCTTTCAGGTTTCCCTGTGCAAACAAGAGCAGGTTTTGCTGTGAAACCATTTGTTGAGGATGTGCCAATACAAGCACAGAAAGTCAGTGCCACAGATTGAGGGTAAGTCTCCCCTGGACTTGTGCTCACATCAGCACACAGCTTTTCTCCACGTGGTTTTGTGCTCAGAAGACTCTGGTTTGTGTGCCAACCAGTCAGGTAAGTAAGTGTGGCTCTGCGGGAAGCCCTGTGTCTTCAGGATGATGAACCAGCTCACCCTGATTCAAGTGGGCATAATAAGATGAGACACATTCTGGTCCCAGACTCCAGCTTTACTTCGCTCAGATGAAACATTACAATTTAATGTTGTTTCAGTACTTTGGGGAGAAGAAGGAGGGAGGCAAGAGTCCCCACAATGTTTTTTTACATATCTGAGTCAAATTACCCTCCCTTCTGCGGGGCTTCTTCTGAAATAACAGATCTTACTGTAACCAAATATTGCCATCCAGGAAAGCCATTTTGCAACCAGCAAGGAGGCTTCTTCCTTCTCAGCAGCCACTGAAAAGGGCCTTTGTTCTCAGGCTGAACACCTGGAGAGTGTTATCAGCAGTGGCCCCTCTGGGCCGGTGCGCTGAGCAGCTGTGACAAGACCCAGTGACATTGGCATCGGCAGCAGCACCTGGGAGCTGCTGGCACCCGAAAACTATCCCATCTGGGCCATTGTGTGGGCAACTTTGGGTTGTCCCCCTCTTCCATGGGGACCAGGGAAGCTACTTTCAGCCTCTGTTTTCTGTCTTTTCCCATCCTAAAACGGACTGCCTCGGTCCAATTGCCTTTAGAGAACCTCAAGGAGGTGACACCTCTGTAGAGAGTGGAGAACAAGCCTTGGCCATTACTGTCCCTTTCTGGAGAAACTGGTAATGTGAGTGGCAAAGGGCTGACACAGAGCACCAGCATACTGGGCACGTGGGTTGAAACTGCACGTCAAAAAGTACAAGATGGAACTGCTGACTGGTGTGAGGCATCTACCAGAGAGTGAATCGCCTGATGTGACTGAGGACAAGACTGCTGATCCTGGGCACATCTTTCTGCTCTGTCTGTACAACCAGCACCACGTTTGTGTCTGTGCAAAGACAGTCAGACCCACATCTGATCAGAAACTCAAGGAAATCCAACTCCTTCAACCCAGCAGGTAATTCCCTGAGGGCAGAGGGTCCTTTTCCGTACACCTGATGGTACAACTGCACTGTATAGACCATTACTGCCAGGTACATCAGCTTCAGAAACCAAAAGATTTTCATTCTTTTGCTGAATGTTTAAAAGAAAAATTTGCAGTGTGGGAGGAAAGCTGGAGAGTCAGAAAGCAGGGGCTGTCAGGTACAGATCTGCCGTGGGGTAACCCAGAGAGCTGCATACACCGAGTCTGTCCTGGGTCTCTGAGGAGTTTACCAATGGCTTCGGTGGAAATCTGCAGCCTCTGAGTTATTTAGCAGGTCCAGGCCTAGAGGCCTTTCTGTGCACATGGATTTTCCACTGAAGTTACAGGCTGGACAGTCCACATCAGAAATAATAATAATAATAATTAAAAAAGAAAGTTGTTTTTCCTTTCCTGATAATCCAGATAACATACTGACTCCTACAAGGGAGTTGTACACTGGGGGATTTCAGCAATGCCTCATCGCAGGATGCACAGCTCTGCAAATTATTCTTTCTGGAGTGGTTCTGCCAAATACTGAGAGCAAATTGCATAATGTGAGAAGGGCCAGACCGCAGCTGAAGCTTCATCCTCTGCAGTGGCAGCTCAGCGTTAATGTCACGAGTTCTTCCATACACGATGGCATCGTTTCCATTTTCTTTGGACTGTAGCAGTGAAAGAACAAACATTTCAGAAGGGTCAGATGAGACCTTTGAGTGCCAGCGCTGAATCCCTGTGAGATTCAAATAAACTGACAAAGTAACGTCCTGCAAAAGTTTACCTGGGACAAACCACGACTTCTGTGTTCACATTCAATCAGTTTGTAGTGTACAGGACACTTTAAACCTTGGCCTCTGTCCAGCCACCGGTACCAGCTCTCCCATGACTTTATGTTTGCATCTCTTTCTGATATTCCTCCCTTTCTTCTTCACGAAGGGAAAATTTCCAGGTTTGTTCCTTTTAGCTTTGTTCGTGGTAGCACTCTTGATAGAAGGACTAAGTGTCTATTTAGTGTGTTTGCAAGGAAAAGGGAGAAACTTCTCAGTTACATAAAAGTTTGTATCAAAATTTAAGAATCCGGATTAATTATAGGAGACTTGCCTTGTATCATTCAATTTGTTTGAATAGCTTTAAAGATTAAGCAGATCCAAGGCCTAACAGAACCAGAGCCAGTAAGACAATAGCTGAGATTTTCCTTTGAAACAAAATATACAGGTGGTTTGTGTGAGTTTCTGTGTCTATCTGCCCGGCTTTTTTATTTTTATGTCGTATCCAATATCACAGAACCTGGCAGTAGAAATCATATAGCAATTTGTGAAAGCTTGTTGCTGTTCTAGATATCATATAGTCTGTTCCACACCAGCAAAGACAAAACCAATGCCTTTACTCCTCGAGTTTTCATTCAATGGATAATGATCTCTGGTAACAAAATATTTGGCAGTAGCATTATTTAAAATGCACAGAGGAAATGTTTGTCCCTAATTCAAGGGACTGTGGTCACACAGTCTCTATTCACTTGGTATTTACCAACGAATGCCAAAGGCTAATCTGCAAAAAGCCCAGGAACGGAGTTAAGTTTATCACACTCCGTCCTTAACCCATCCTATTGTAAGGGAGAAAAAAAAGTAATTACTGAATTTCTTTGTGGCCAGAGAAGTTATAAACTCTGTGTTATACCCAGCAGGCTGTAATGGCTCCTTCAGTAAATATCTAATTAAGTGGTTGGGGTGGGTTTTTTTGTTTTGTTTTGTTTTGTTTTTTTCTTTCACCGCATACTTTCGGGTTTTAAAATCCCTCTGCTTTAAAGGACTTCTCGAGTTTTCCAAATTTCTCACACGCACAGAAGAGGGAAGGAAGAAAAAAGCAGAGGGGAGATTTCGGTCGTGGGAACAGGAGTCAGAGACGGGGATTTGCAAAGGCTAAAGGCAAATCCTTCCCGAAATCTCAATCTAAAACACCGAAAACCGCAGCCACGACCTGCCTGGGACCGTTGCGTATCTAGAGAGGGAGAAATAAAACCAGCCCGGGGGGCATGTCCGCGTTTGGGGAAGGGGGTGTGTGGAATCGCTCCCCTAAAACTCAAAGCCGTTAAGTAACCGCGAAGGACAGGGTCTGGCGACGGCCCGATGGGGAAGCGACTGGTTTGCTTTTAATCGTGCAAATCTGGAACTTCAGAAGTGGTACCGTCCCCGGCTCGACAGCCCCCCGCCCGCGGGTCCCCGCGACCTCCCGGCACCGCGAAGCCCGGTTTTAAACCCCCACCCCCCCATCCCGGAGCACCGAAACGGTGTCAGCCGACCGCCTGGCCCGCCTTGGTGATGCC
>JANHFX010024488.1:69529-79698 GCA_027560015.1 Chloroceryle amazona | reverse complement strand
GGCGGCTAAATGAAGCGGGGCCGGCGGGGCGGCGGGGGGCGGACGGGCCCGGTGAGTGCCGGTCGAGGGCCTGGGGGCGGGTGCGGCCTCCCGGGTGGGGCGAGGGGAGCGGCGGTCAGCGGACAGGCTCGCTCCGGGTCTCACGCCGGGGTTTCCCCCGCCTCGGCCCCTGGGCCTCGCCTGCCCCCGCGGGAGGGTGGGGGGTGTTCGGCGCTGTCTCCGGCTGGGTCCCTGCTCGGCGGGTCCCCGCCTTGGGGCCGCGTCCTGACGCCCCCTCAAGGGCGGGGTTCCCCGCTCTAGAGCGGGTCATTCCCCTCAGGGCCGGGTCGTCACTCCCTTAGGGCCAGAGTCCCTCCCCTCAGGGCCGGGTCCTTCTCCTCCCTTCCCCTCTGGGCAAGGTCCTTCTCCCCCTTTCCTCTCAGGGCGGGGTCCTCACCTCCTCAGGGCTGGAGTCTCCTCTTCGGTACCTTCTTCCTCTCCCCGGTCCCTTCCCCCCGTCCCCGAGGCCAGCCCCGCTCGCTTCTCCCGCCCGGGGTCGGTGGCTGACCCCGGTGGGGTCCTCGCCTCCTTCCCGGCCCTGAGCTCCGACTGAAGCCCCGTGTGCCTGCCCCAGCAGGGAGGTGAAGAGGGTGGGGGGCACCCAGGTACAGTTTCTCAGCGTTGCTTTCCGTGGGCTCTCTTCACCAACTCGTTTCGGGTACCCTGGGCTGTGTGTTTATAACTTGTAAAGAAAAATAGCGTTGTTTCCAGACCTGGTGGGGAAGAGCTGATGTAAGCTTGTTCTGTTCTTCTCTTCTGACCTCTGTCGTGTTGTGGAAACACTTGGTGCTGTTGGGACATCTTGATATGTCAGGCATCTGCTGTGGGAGCTGCTGCAGCAAAGAAACCCAAAACACAGCTGTCCTCAAAGTTGAGGGATCTATGTAAGAGATCCTCTTCCTCCTCTTCCTCTCTCTCTATTGATTTGAGTGATAGCTCAGCTCGGTGGGAGAGAGCAAAGGCTGGAAGCACTGGCGTACCCGGTGTTTGCATTGCAGAGGTGTCCGACAAGCTGCGCTTGTTCCCCCAGACAGCTGGGGGAATGCTCGGGCTTTCACCAAAGCCTCGTGAGCCCGAAGAGCTGTAGCCAACTCCAGCGTGCGTGCAAGGAGAGGAGCCTGAGCTCGTCCAGGCGCTGCTCCCGCATGCTGCTTTGGGACGGGCCAAACGCAGCGCGACTTAAAGTCCCTGGCATCTCACAGACCTGCTGGCTTTGCAGCTGCGCTGGGTGGATAACGGCCGCTTGTGCCTGCGAGGCCCAGGAGGATTTTCTTTTCATCTCACCTTTGCTTTATGACCTGCAGCGTTGTCTTCAAATGCCTTCTGATCCTTTTTCTTACAGTACCAGAAGCGTAGCTTTCACAGGAATACGTTTACTTGTCGGTGTTTCTTTTCAGCTTCCTTGCTGCTCATTGAGGAAGGTTGGGTTTCTCATGTGAAGTGTTACCGTTTGGTCAGTGCTTTGAGACATCTGATGCTTTAAAGAAGAAATCTAATGCTGCTGCTGCACGCTTTTTATTTCCATTATCGAGGCGTAACGCCGAGGGCCTACGACTCTGCTCTTCGCAGCCTCTCTTGTGCTTTTTTTGTTTGTTTGGGGTTTGTTTTTGTTTTGTTTTGTTTTTCCAGTGTACTGACTGCCACACACAACAGCGGACTCTTCTTGCTGTATTTGGGCACCAATCCCAAAAACAATCACTCCCTGCCTTGGTGGCTCCAAGGCATGGGCAGCCTTAGTGCTAAGGCCTTGGAGCAGCACCGCGTGTCTCTGTTCTGCCTCTGTGGTGGTTGGTTCCCCTCTCGTCCAGTTTCTGCTCTCTCAACCGACGTACTTTGGAGCAGTTGCAGGTTTGGAGCAGTAGCGGTGGAGGAGATGAGGTGGATCAACTGGACTTCGCATGCTCAGTTATAAAGTAGCCCCCCTCACTTCCATAGAGGATGGTGTAAGAGCCTTTTTCCTCCAGCGAGCTGTTTGGAAGGTGAGAAGGGGATATTTGAGACCCATTGTTCTGCAGACTCAAATCTTGAGCAGGTTCTGGGCTGTAGGAGCGTGCGGTGCAAACCATATGGTGGAACCCATTTTCTTTAGGACTAGTAGAATTGTGAGGACAGCTTTTAATTACAGAGCTGTGGGATTTACAGCTTTAATCTGAGCTTTTGATTTCTAGGATGAATGTCGTGCAAAAATTCCCCTGCCTTCCATCAGGCCTTTCGATATTGTAAACATCTTAATAGATTTCATGTGATGGGTGTCTGCGTGGTGTGACTGGAGGTTAATAAATAATCATCTTGACAGGAATTTGTGCTTGGAATACCAAGATGGGAGAGGACTCAGACCCACTTCCTGAAGAGAACTCTGTAGAGATGTTCAGCCTGCTTGGTAGTGCTGCATTTTGGTACCAGGACCCCTTCCCCTCTCTCTCTTCCCTTCCCGGGATGTTTTCCTGTCAGCCTGGCTGCCAGGCACCCATCTCGGCCAGGGCACGAGTAACGGTTCCTAGAAGAGCTGCTGGGGCAGGCTTTACCAGTGAGAGGTACGTTCTGGTTTCCAGCAGGGTGCTGGCAGCCTGTTCCTGGGCTTGTGTTTCAGAAGCTGCTTCGGAAGTCCAGATTCCTGGGTAGTCCGCGCTTTGTCTGCCCGAGAATGTAGTGGGCGTTACTGCCGCCGGCGAGCTACAATCGTTGGCAGTGTGGCTTGTGCTTTGAAATTGGACGCATATCACTAAAAAATCCTGTGGTAAAAATAGGTGGAACGAGCACACGACTCCCGGTGACTCTGGCACAGCCAGAGAGAGAGGCAGGAATCGAATCTTGGCGGCCAGGAGCCGACGAGCGAGCCGGAGTCGCACGAACCTGAGCGACGCAGAGCCCTTTGGGTGTTTCTTTTGGTGCCTGCTGGAAGCAGCTTCCATTCATTAGTTTGGAATGGGTGGCTTATTTTTATTCCTTTCCCAAGTCCTCGTGAGCAGTTCTGTGTGTCATAGCGCCGGCAGCTTGGCGCGGCGATGGGCGTCGGGACCCGCCGCCGGCTGCATTCTTTTTGGGACAGTCAGAACTGTGCCGCTAATTCCTCTCATCAGAAGCTTGGAGGGTTTTGGGTTGGTTTTTGTTGTTGGTTTGGGGTTTTTTTTGCATGTGGATTTGGTCTGGAGATATTTTAAGTCTCTATTTAAGTGATTGAATTCAGACATCATCTTAACTACTTAGAGCAGAGGCGCTGATGGCTTCGGGAGTCTCTGTGCTGAAAGAGGGGTGGTGTCTGCCCTGCCTTGGTCGATGGGTGGCTTTTCCAAGCTGCTACGTGTAACTTCACTTTCTCTAGGATCTAAACCCGCCATGGGGTAGGTGTCGTGTTTTACTGCAGGGAAGAGTGGAAGGTGTGAAGCAGGCAGCCCTTGGGACGCTAGCTACTATCTTTCAGAAGCAGCCCAGGAGATAAGGTTATCTGTGTATTAACGTGGTAGTTCCTGTCTTTGAAATGGAGCTGAATAACGTGCTGACCAGCGTTAGCCCGAGCAGAAGTAGAGTAGTTTTGGTTTGAGTGTGTAACTGGGATGGAGAAATCTGGGAAACTGGGGAGGGGTAGGTAAGGAGAAGAGGAAAAAGAGACTACTGAGCAGTGTCCTGGTGGCTTCAGTAA
This sequence comes from Chloroceryle amazona, assembly GCA_027560015.1. NCBI lineage: Eukaryota > Metazoa > Chordata > Aves > Coraciiformes > Cerylidae > Chloroceryle > Chloroceryle amazona. The sequence continues at coordinate 76,019 of JANHFX010024488.1, read as the reverse complement.
GTGATCCTTGCCCAAGCACTGAGCTGTGAGGTAATAAGGCCCGTGTTACTGAGCTGGGATAATCTCTCTCAGCAGCCTTCGTGTTGCTTTTATAGAATTTCAGGTTTATTTTGGAGTATCTCAGGAGTGATATTTTTCCTCAGGGTCAGCACTTAAGATCTTGCAGAGGCTTTAAATTTGTAATGATCCTCGAGAAAGCTTAATTCCTGAGGACTAGAAATCATATTCTTGCCAAATGACACCTTTCTCCTAATTACCAGCACCACCGTAGCTCCCTCCCCACGTTCGCGAGGGGACCAAACCGTCAGTGCCTGAGTAAGTGGAAAAAACATCGGGCTTTGGGGAAAGATATCAACATGGGGCAGCTGCTACCCTGAGTCATGATGCCATCTTGTCCTGTTTCCCCCCCTGGCCAGGGGAATTTCAAATGAAACGTGGCTTCCTCACTGGCTTTGGGGGAGTCCAGCTCCTTGGGGGATGTCGACGGTGCCGGTCTGTTCACAGGGTGACTTTTGGAGGCTGTGCTTGTGAGGAGAAGCAAAGTTGATGAGCTGAAATAAATCTAGATGCCTGTGTAGGTGTCAGGGTGACCTGAAATGTTTTCAGTTGGCTTCTGAGGACAAGAGCTGTACTGCTCACGCTCGGCCTGCCTGCCTCTGTAGGGAGGCCGAGTTCCTCTTTGCATTATTTAGGTAAATATTTGGATGAGATCTGTAGAGGCATCATGTGATAGTCCTCTGTAGTATTTGGTGATCGGGGACTAGCTAGAGTCGCTGTTTGGGGAATATAAGGCTGGAAACTGGCCTTAAGCAATATATTGTGTCTAAAGCACTAATTGCACGGGGCTCCAGCAGTGCTGTGCCAGTACTGCCGTGCTCTTCCCCAGCTGCGGGCACTGGTGTTGCTGTTTGGCAGTTGGAGAAGGGAGAACAGCACTTGTCTTTGTGCAGCCTTTGCAAAAGCAGAGCTAGGAACCGATTTACTCTTCTGCTTCCAAACACCATTGCAATGATGAGATGCATTTTTAGACTTGATGGGGGATGGGGGGGAACCTCTCCCTGATGCTTCTTGCAGATCAGTTTTGCTTGAAGATACCTGAAGGCTGGTAGTGAAGGAGCATTTACCCACATACCCGTAGCAAGTACAAAATGTTGTTGGCTAAGCGTGTTCCAGCCGGATAGCAGAGTGGAACGGGCAGTGATGTTGACAGGTGCCTGCAGCAGAGCTGCCTGGAAGACTTTCCTCCTCTCCCTGCTCTCGCCGCCGTGCTCTGTAATGCAATTTGAGGAAGATGACGGCAGCAGCGTAACGGGGAGGCAGGAAAAGAAGCTTTTTTTTCTCCCTTGCAGGAAACCAGCAGCGCAGGGCGGTTCATACCCCCACCCCGCTGCAAGGATTTCCAGCTGGGGATGAGCAAGACTGGCAGAAGCTCTTGGTGGGTGTAAATAGTTCATGTCCTCTCTCTATATTGTTAAACCGGAATCCTATTGTAGAGGAACAGGCTTCATTGTGTATAAACTGGGAGGTGCCCTTGGATCAGCCCCGACTAGCACAGACTAGCTCGCAACGGCTGGAGCGCACCTCTGGCCTTGAGCATGGTGTCTGGGAGCGCTCCTCGGCTTTGTGGCTTTCTGTTTGTTTAGCAGTTTGTGGCTGCTTTTACTGACCCTCTGTCCCAGCTGGTTAAATAATCTGTTTGGTGTCGGACTTGCAACACCCAGGAAAAGAATTTATGTTCTGCTCGGTGAAAACTTAACCGGTGTTGGATGCTTAGCTGCAAGGACCAGAGGGTAGACACGCAGATTTACAGCCTGAAAACGGTCGTGGCCTTAGCAAATGGTCTGACTGCAACATCTGTAACCTCCTGGCTGTGGCCTGAGGTGGTTTTTGTAGCCTTGCACGTGTGAAATATTTCTTTTCCTTGGGGTGGAACTGTGAGGTACCTCGCGGGCTCCTAAATCCACATGATTGTGGGCCTGGAGAATTAATGTGCAGCGCTTCTTTCCTTGAGGTTTAGCTGGCCAACTCGTAACTCACTCATTTGTGAACTTTAGTAGGCTCAGAAAAGCTAAAAAAACCAAACCAAAACACTCATAAATGCTGGATGTGGAGCATCTCTAGATCTGGCCATGATCCAGTCTCACCATTTCCAGTTCTGAGGTGGGGGTGTGCTTACCTCAAGTACAACCTCTTTGCTTTTCCGCTGTTTTAATGTATTCTGCTTAAGCCTTGCGATGGCCACTGCCACGTGGCGTGGATAAAGTCAGGCTGGACAACTGTCATGAGCCTGGAAGGCTGCCCTTGGTTGCTGGGCTGGAGTCACTTGGCCACAAGGCTGAGACGTGGCTGAAACTAAAACTAAACCTGGGTTTACAAAAGCAGTTGCCGATTGGCTTGAAAAATCTTGTAACAAGTGTTCATCTGCGATGTCGGAGCGGTGAGGACGTGATTGCAGTTCTTCAGGTGGGTTGGTGGCAATCCTTCTTGTGCAGCCACGGTTGGGTGCAGCGGGCAGCTTTCTATTCCTCCTCTTTCCAGCAGGAATGGGGACTTGCTGCTCAGCATCGCACGTGCCTTACAGTGGCTCTGTTGGTATTTTACTCTTGGTACGTAAGGCAGTTTCTCGTTTTTCTCTGGAGTGAGCCTGGCCTGGTGGCTCAGTACAGCCCTAGGCAGGCTCTTGTACCTATTGAATCCCTTCTGCTGAATGTGTGAAAGCATCTTTCAAAGGCAGGGACTGATCTTTGGCCTGGACTTCTTGGAGTGGGTCCAGAGCAGGGCCACAAAAATGATGTGAGGGCTGAAGCACCTCTGCTGAGAGGCCAAGCTGAGAGAGCTGGGGGGGTTCAGCCTGCAGAGAGAAGGCTCTGGGAAGACCTTGAGGTCTTTGAGCACTTGAAGGGCCCTGACAGAAAGGTGGGGATGGACTTTTTAACAAGGCCTGTTGTGACAGGACAAGGGGTGATGGTTTAAACTTGAGAGGGAGATTTAGACTGGAGAGAAGGTTTGGTTTGTGGTTTGTTTTATGCTGAGAGTGGTGAGAGCCTGGCCCAGGCTGCCCCGAGAGTTGGTGGCTGCCCCATCCCTGTCCCCATTGCAGGGGAGGTGGCCGGGGCTCTGAGCACCCTGCTCTGGTTGCAGATGGCCCTGCTCCCTGATGAGCTTGAAAGTCTCCTTCCCAGCCAAACCAGTCTGTGGTTCTAGGACAGTTTGAGTGCTGGCTATCTCTCAGCTGTGGTTGCTTAGTGTCATCTTTTAGGCTGCCCCTTCTTGCATTTTGTTTTAGCATCTTAGTTCTGTTCTCCCAGTTATGCCGTGGTGGATATGTGAGGAGAGAACGTAGCTGACCTGAGTCCTACAAAAAAGTTTTCCAGGCCATTTCTTTTCAAAGCTGTAACAGCTGCTGCTGAAGCTCAGTGTGAGAGGAGGCAGTAAGTTGTGGTGTGTGAACGTGACTGTCTTAAGCAGGTATTGCAGTGAAACCTTTCTTACCATGAAGCGGCAGCTTCTGGCCACCTCTGGCTGCTGACCTTTGAAATTATGGCTTAATGTGGCTCAGAAGCAGGCAGAATATGTGACCTGTGAAGTCATTCTATTTGAAAGCCCCTGCTTCTGGAATGTTTGACACCTAGAGTGGTTGGTGGTAAGCTTTTAAGTCGATATTCTTAAAAGCACTGTGCAGATTGACACAGAAACCTTCCTCTTTGCTAAGGTGGGCTACTGCAACAAACCAGGGTTTGTTTTTTTTTCCTTCTGTGCCACCTCAGGGTCAAGTCTCAGCTCTTACATTGTCAGCAGCTTTGAGGTGAGGTGTGCTTTGCAGACTGCAGCCATCCTTGAAAGAAAAGTTTCTTGTGATAGGTTCAGGTCATGTTAAAAATAAAATTTTTAAATAAATAAAATCCTTCCTTTCCACACTTGCTCCTGGTGGTGCTTTCTGCTTTTTTTTTTTGGAGCAGAACTTCCCAAAGAGCAGCTTAGATGATTGTTTTCAGAGTTGGTCTGCTGGGGCAGCAGCTTAACATCTACAATGCCACTGCAACCTGACAATCCTTCGTGATTTTTAAAGTCCTCTGGTTGTTACTTCGACTAAAGCAGGCTCTTTGTGCTTTCCAGCTCTCTGACTTTGGCCGAGTTAGTCCCTTGCTGCTGCTTTTTAACAGCAGTTTGCTGGTTGTGTGTAGCCCATCTCTTCCTGCTCCCAGTACTCCCTGCAGACAGGGCTGGGAGCAGAGCTGGCTCCTGGCAGGTGTGAATGTCAGTGCCACCACCTGTCCTGAGGCTCCTCTAACCAGGAACCTTAAACTCCTGGATTGCTCTGCATCCTCTCCAGTGGAAATGGTCACCCGAAGGCTCCCGGACATGAGCATCCAACTTTCAGTAACTTGAGAAAAGGTTGCCCTTGGTTTTCTTTTGTTTTGTTATGCTTTTAAAGGTGACTTTCAGGATCCCTTAAAAAAGGGTGGAGGAAAAAAAGCTACTAAGGATTTGGAGAGGAAATACTGGTCCCTTTCCCCTGGAGAGCTCTATGAAGTACAACCAAGAGAGGAGTGCTCTCCTCCTGTACCTCCTGGGGCACGTAGGGCATTCCTCTTGTCTGAGCAGTCACTGGGAAAATGGGGAAGAGGAGGCAGTTGCCATAAACGTTGTGTAGAGCTGTGACAGGGGTGTGCAGCCCCTGGTAGTCTGGAGTTTGGCTCTTTCAGACACCAGTGGGTTTAATAACTCTGCTGCTCAGAGAAAGGAGCCTCTGCCCCCTCCTTCTTCTTGTGATACACCTGAGTTCAGGGCAAGAAAACTGAAAGTAAAACCCGCTCTGGAAGCGGCAGAACTGCAAATCCTGTGGCTTCACATGCCCTTCTGATCGTCCTCGCCCTTATACCACCAAATCAGAACAAAACAGTTCTTTAAAGTGATGGTTTGGGAGATAGGCCGTGAGCCCAAAGAGGTCAGGTTTGAGTGTATGGTGTCTGAATGGTGGTGTGAGCACAGAGTGCCAGGCTGGCAGCTGTGTTAGTGATGCAGGAGAGAGGGTTTGGATTTGGGGGATTGAACAGTGTCATCTTGCACATGGCAGCGATCAGAGGCAGGCAGGACACTGCCCTTTACAGGAGCTAACTGCACAGATGACTCTTCCTCCCTTGAAGTCTTGAATTTTCACTTTGCTTTCAAAGTGTGCTGTTTAAGGCAATGGCATTAATGCTTCTTTCTAACCAGACTTTAACTTTTTTTTTCCTCTTTTTCAGTACTCAGTTTGATAGGGGAGGCAAATGACTGATCCAAAGCTCCCCCACCTCTTGTGCAGAGCGTGGGGTTCTTTTATAGGTCAAAATGAGCAATCTCATGTTGCTCAGAGTGATGTGATGATGCAGAGGGAGCCCTGCTATTTAGCAGAAGGACTGATGGGGGCTGTGGGAAGGCACTGAAATGAAGAGCAGTTGACCTTGATGCCAGGGAGTAGCTTCAAGGCATCTTTTAGTTGAGTTGAATTAGTAGTTGCTCACTTTTGGAAAACAGAGATCTATTTCAAAACAGTCCTATGGTTTAGGGAAGAGCTCACAGAGGAGAGATTGAGTTTGCTAGGAAAGCTGGGATCATTGTAGGTGGCCAGCAGTTAGGTGAGCAAGAGAGAACTGGGCAGATTCCTTTCCTCGTGTTCTGCATTAATAGATGCAATATAAACAGAGATTGGGTATTTCAGAAAGCTTTGAAGTGATGCTGTCCCCTTAATGGAATGACGAACTGCAAGTGAGGTTGATCGAAAGTCTTGTGATATTCAGACAGTTGAGATGCTTCCTGAAAGTCCTAAATTGACTTGAAAAAGGGGGAAAACATAATTAGGGATTTAACCCAAAGTCATCCCTAAAAATCTGCTCTCTTAATTGCTCCTAAGCTATTTTCCTCAGGCTGGAGCAGGGACGTGTCAATGTAGCACGTACCCTGTTAATCCGTAGCCTCTCTTCACAAAATATCTTCTGCTGCCTTCTTGCTAACGCCTTGGACAGAGAATTGGCTGTAGAGATGCAGAGCAGAGCTCTGCACCAAGCCAGCGCCCGTGGTCCATGTTCTAGCCACGTGCAGGGTTCCAGTAAAGCCGAACGGCCCCGCGTTAGTGGGGTCATCACTTGCTTTTTGTCGTCGAAGACAAAAATCATCAAGCGCTCTGCAGTTACCAAGAGCTCTCATCGAGGGAAGCCTTGGTGGACAGGGCATCGCTCGCTTTGGTGAGCACTTCACAGTGGGGCTTTTCTTCTTGGGTGAGAGAGGGTGAGGAATAGGGACTTTCTGTGAGATACCTAGAAGTTGTGATTCCTGCCAGAGAAGCCTGAAGGCACCTTGTCCCTCCTCACCGAATCACAGACTGGTGGGGGTTGGAAGGGATCTCTGGAAACAGCCTCGTCCCACTTCTCTCCTCCAGCAGGGTCACCCAGAGCAGGGGGCCCAGCAGCGCAGGGTCCAGGGGGGTTGGGAATCTCTCCAGAGAAGGAGA
>JANHFX010024488.1:48578-64957 GCA_027560015.1 Chloroceryle amazona | reverse complement strand
GAGAGGCTGTGGAGTCTCCTGCTCTGGAGACTTTCAAGACCTGCCTGGATCTGTTCCTGTGTGGCCTGCCCTGGGTGTTCCTGACTGGCAGCAGGGTTGGACTCGATGATCTCCAGAGGTCCCTTCCAACCTTTACTGTTCTATGCTTCCATATTTTGGAATGGATGAGAAGCTTGTTCGGAAAGTACTTGTGACTTCATCTGTCAGTCTGAGATCCAGTCAGTTCAGAGAATGGTTCTACCTAAGTCCCTGATGGTCTCTGGTGTTTGATTTATTTTTTTTTTCCCCTGTAGCTGTTCTGTTAATGGATGGTTCTCCTCTTAAACTGCTGTAGGAAAAACCTCAACAGGGAGGATTTTATTGCTTGAATGTGCCGAGTCATGAATCCATGGAGTAATGTGGAAACCAGAGGGGAAATTTGGGTGAAACCCCATCTTCAGTGTGGCAGTTCTCAATGCCTGTCAGCAGGTGGCTTCAAAGTCATGATGAGAGTTTGGTGTCACCTGGATACTGTGTGGGGTCTCAAGTCCCAAGTCTAGTTTGGTGTGCTGTAGTGCAAGTGGGACTCCTTAAGAAAAGGGGGGATCAGGCAGCTTGCCAGATACATGTCTGCCTGCTGGTTGTCCTCTGCAGGTCTTGTTCTTTCCAAATGGTTCTGGTATCCTCTCTTTTGACTGCACTGCAACAAAGCTGATGGTCACATCAGAGCTTGCTTATAGGTAGCCTTATTCTTTACCTATAAATAGGCACAGAAATCACTGAGGTAGTGTGAGAGTTTCTTTCCATCTGTCTTACTTGCTTTTTATTATGTTGTTTATGTAGGGCAAGACTCAAGGGTGACTTTGATCTTGTTACTTCACGTTTTTGGCGGCCTAATGCTATAAACATGAATAAACTTCTTATTCATGCCACTAGATGGAACTGGCCTGTGCTTATAGATATTTGTTTAAACTTGAGCTCTGTATTGAGTATTGATAAAATTAGCTGCTGGCTCTTGCTGGAAGCTTGGCTTTTACCCTCAAAGCAGTGCTTTATTAAGCTGCTTGGGCTTTTATGTGGTCTGTTTTGAAATAGAAAAGTGGTGCATTGCCAGTTGTTTCCAGGCTTGGCTTGTTGTTGTTGTTGCCTTAGCATCAACCGTAACATGCAGTTATTTATTGTAGTCCTGGTTTTAAACCACCGTGAGTCTTTTGGTGATGTGTGTGCATTTTTCTTGTACAGACAGCTAGACTGCTATCCCAAATTTCCTTTAGGATTATTTCCTCTCTCTCTTTCTTCATGCTCATGGTTGAAGTGTGCAAATTCCTCTCTATATTCTCTACAGGCAACTCTGGTTCCTGTAATCTTAACGTTAGTCTTGTGGCTCATCCCTTGCTCTCGGGTGTGAAGAGCTGTGGTTTAGCCAGCAATGGACAAAGCACCATCTTCTCCCACTACTTGGAAGATGACTTCTATGGTGACTCTGAGGAGTGTGTGTGGTGTTGACCCCCCCAGATGCACACACATCCCTAGCTCTGCTAGCGCACTGCATGACCCTCTAGGGGAGGAGTATCTGAGCCACTCGGCTTTGCTCATAGGTAATCTGAGCAGACACCTGTCCAGCCTCTGTCTGCATCTCTTAATGCTGTGAGGGCTGATTTGTGGCTCTCACGGATGTCCTTGTTCCTCCCCAGCCAGGCTTGGGAAGATTCTTTGCTGTTTTTTCTTGCCAAGGGGCTCCTTTGAACATGACACGAAGGCCGGTGAGGCCAGATGGGTGGTAGCAGCTCAGGGGCTGTTGGTTGTTGTGAGGAGCACTTTGTAGGACCAACCTACTGGGAAGCAGAAGTGGTTGGCACGGGTATGTGAGCTGAAGAGACCTGGGTGCTGCTCCTGGCTTTTCTTGCTTGCTTGGTGGCCTTGGCCACGCTGGCCCCTTCCCTGCTTCTGTTTCTCTGTCTTTTAAATGGCAAGAAGCATATTGATCTTATTTTCTAAAGTACTAAGAGGGCTACAGGTGGAAAACTGCTGTGCAGGACTAGGTGGTAGCTGTTCACAAGTATCAGGGGAAAAGAAACCAACCCTGTAATCATGTGGATGTGACCTTTCAAAAAGGACAGGGTTTTCCCCAGGTACACTCACAGTGACCCAGCTGCTGCTCCAGCACCTGTCTGCAGCGAGGAGAACGGTGCTTTCGTGCCATTCTGGCGAGTCAAGTAGGATTTATTCCTCCTTGCTTATAAGGCAGGAGCTGAAGAACCTAGTGCAACACTCCCAAAATCTCGCTTTAGAAGCATTTTCAAAGCATTGATATGCCCATGATGCCCTTGGAGCTCCTTAATGAAAACAGGGTGTGTTACTGGGGTCTCGGGGCTCAAATGTAGGGGTGGTTGCTTATCTGTAGTAACACTGGTTAGAAGAGGCCTCTGAGCTTGGTGCCCCACTCAGAGTTGGACCACCAGTGCTGGGACCAAGTGATGGTGGCTTTTTGTAGCTGAGCCTCGGTGACCTTTATGGTGGAGGTTCTCTGGGGAAGGCCACTTCAGGTGCCCTGTGCTGCTGGCCTCCTTGGTGTGTGTTCAGCAGATGTCCTGCCCTTCAGACAGGAAAATTCCACCCCCTTGCTTGCTTATCCCAGTGCCTTTGGAGCGAGGCTGTGTCCTCTCGGCGCTGCCGTGCGGCATGTGCTTCCTGGGAAATGTGGCTTGGGGTTTGGTGCTTTTAAGTGCTAAATTCCACTTCTTAATTTGAACAATTTTATCCTGTGTTGAAATATTTTGAACACAGTAATGACTAGTTCCTCAGGGGGGATGTAGGTATGAGTACATCACTTGCAACTGAACTGATTTCTTCATTTCGCTGTTCTAGCTGCAAATCCTGTTCCCTGCAGAGCAGGTCAAGTAGAATTAGTGAGGAGGAATTTATACTACTCTTGTGTACTAGCAAACAGGATTTTACAGCAGAGCCACCATCATCTTCCAATTTATGCATCAGTAAATACTTAATACAGATTCCTCCGTGCTCTAATAAGGAGAAGAATACTTATCAATAAGATGACCTCCTTCCTTATTCCAGTGATCAAATTGTGCTCAGAGTTCCTGTATACGTTCAGCCTCTCTGCTGTAGTGGGAATTGAGAGCTCGAAGCTGACAGAGCATAAAAAGGTAACCTACTGTTCAGGTTGCAGTGATCCCTCTGAACTCCTAATCCTGTTGGGGAGCCTCCAGCCAGCTCATTGTGCTCCTCTGAGAATAGGTGGGGGTAGCAAATTTTTGTTGTCCCAAAAGCTCAGTGCTGTGCAGGAACCTGATCCCTGATACGGTCTCCTCTCAGTCTGAGAGCAGGTGGCATATCCTGGAATTTGTAGCAAACCCACAGTGAGGAGGGAATGTCGTGAATCGGGAAAGTCTCCTCTTCAGCAGATGGTGGCAAGGAAGTGTGCTCTCTAAGTGGGACTTGTTCCCGTGCTGGTTCACAGTGCAGGCACAAACCACACACGTACACGCTGCCCTGCCAGGGGAGCAGCTTCCTTCTGATGTGCCAGCAACGTGGATGTTGTAGAAGTGAGCTCCAAGCATCTTGTTCTCTCACCAGTAGATGGTGGCAGAAACACCACTATGTGAGATGATGCATCAAGTTTTTGACCTGTTGGAAACAGAAGGTCCACATCTGGGGAGGGTTTGAATTCTGACTGGATAGAATTGTGTCTTTCCTCCCTTCCTGTGACAGTAGCTATGAACATCTTCGTGTCCTCTCCAGAGAGGCTTCTCGGGCCTGATTGCACTGTCTGAACTGTCAGGACAGAAGGTAACAGGAACATGTCTACTTCTAGACACAGAGAAGGTGGTACAGAAAAATATCCTCGTGGAGAGACTGTGCTGGGAGAGCCAGGAGAACCCCCAAAATGATCTAGTGGCTTAGAAGCACCCTAATTGGCCTTTCCCAAGACTGAGTTTGTCTTACTCACTTTCCTCCTTAGGTTGTCTTGTAGCTCATCCTGCGAGCCTGACTGCCATGCCTGGGCGTTGACACTTCCACGTACAGCTGTTTAAAATGGCAGAGAGAGGTGGAAATGAAGGAGTTATTAACTTGAACAGCTTCCGTAGTCACAGGGGGAAAGGTGAGTTCTGGCTGGTGCCTCTTTCCCAAACTCTTTGTAAAACTCCGCTTACAAGCGGCGGGCTCCGTGGACAGTAAACTTGCAAAGTGCTGTCTGTGGGAGCCTGCTGGTGGTCTGGTTTGCCCTGTCACACGCTGCTCTCACACACTTGCTTCACAGCCACCTACAGAGAATTGTTTTGGTTTATGCTGACGTGCAAATATTTGTCTCTCACCTCTCACGTTGTACTGCCTTAAGGCAGATTGCTAACTTTGTGGGAACACCAGCAGAGGTATTTCAGGAGATCTGAGGGGCTTATGGTGTTCTGTCCTTCTGGGGACCTCTGTCTCTGTGTTCCTGCCCTCACAGGGCTCTGTGTTGGCACCTGTTCCTTCAAGAGTGGAATTCAAGACGATGCTTTCTGCGTATGCCTGAAAGGTGATAAATGAATCCTGGGCAATACTTGGCTGAAGCATAAGCCAAAACATTGTGTCAGATCATAGGGGCAGTGTGGTTTGTGTGCTGGCTCTGCAGGACACAAACCCTCTGCTTCTGGCCAGAGTGTCTCTCCTGTGCTCCAGCAGCTGTGCTCAGTAGCATCTATATTCCCCTCTTGACAAGCCTTGAGGGACAGGGTTGTCACCTAATAGCAGGATATTTTCTGCACCCACAGCCAAGAGCCCTATCTCAGCCTTGCGTGAGGTACTCCTGCCAAGGCACACGCTTTCAGAAGAGGCCAGATGGAACAGAGACCTGTATCTCTCCTCTGGACCACCCTGCGTGTTAATAAAGATCAAAAGTATCATCCCTGAGATACTGAAAGTTCAGAACTTCTCCGCAGAAGTTCAGAAGTACTTTGTATGTGTCTTGTTCAGGATACTTTATGCAGCAGCTTGACTCATGCTGAAGTGTAATCTAGAATAATCTCTGCCTGTGTCAGAGTGAGTGTTTCCTGTGTGTGTTGTTGTGGTGAGCTGCAGTTTGGGCAGGGGACTTGCTCACAGGGCTGAGGGAGGAGTGACTGTAGCAGTAACTTGCAGAGGAACCAATGACCTCTGAGTGTTTCTTCCCTGTTGCTGCAATGCTAATGTGAAGATTGCTTCTTTAGATGTTCCAGTGCTTGTGCCCTGTCATAATTTCAGTGATTTACCTTTAGCAAAGAGCTAACTTGACTTATTTTACTACAGACTGGATAAACCACAGGGACGAAGGTCTTATCACAATATCAGATTCCTCGGATGAAGAATTGCCTTTGTTGCTGGAAACCCCAGCAAAGCAGCAGCCTGAGGAAGATGACGATGACATAGTCATCTTGACAGAGGTAATTTTTCATTCTTCTACTTGTCCTGCTTTATTCGTGGCCTTTATAGCCAACTCCTGAGCAAATATCTGATGGATCCCATTGAGAGCCCTGTCCGGTTGCAGTAATTTACTTAGGGTGCCTGAAATGAATATTGAATGATGGCATTTTACTGGTATTAAGTGTGTAATCATATTTAGGTGCGGGGGGGGAGGAAAGCTAGACTGTTAAACTGCATTGTTGTTAAAGTTCTGCTTCATGGAGGCTGTAGCTTCCATAAAGTTATCTATCTAAACCCAGAAAGGAGTGTTTTGTGAGAGGACTTGATGTTCCTTAGAAGGAAGGTTTTCAAAACATGCTTTGTTTGACCTTGTAGGCTTTATATTCCTCTGTGCTCTTTGGATTCACGTTGGGCTGTTTCAGGCATTTACATTTTTGCAGTTTTACAAAGCCAGCCCACCTGATAAATCTCTTTCCACCAGCACAGGCAGTCACACTGAGGAGGGCCAAAGGCTTTAGCCTCCCCCGATTATTTGAAGTGTCTAATTTCATATCTAAGCTCCAGTAAGAACATATTCCCCTTCTCCGTTAAACTCACCAGAGGCACTGAGGAAATGGGTTGCAAAGCTGACCTTCCTGTTTCTTAGTTGAAAACAGTAGCAGAGGTTATTCAGACTCTGTTAGCATACACCAGTCTGTCTGCCAGAGGCAAGGACAAGGCCAGAGATTAACGTTTTGGGCTTTGCTTCCTGCCTGTTTAATAAGTTGGTGGGAATGCAAATATGCCATCAGTTAGTTCCTCCTTCCCAGACTATTTTACTGGGAGGGAAGTGGGGACTGAGGTGAGCTTAGGAAATTATTCTAGTCTGAAAGTCCCGTGCATTCCCAGTTCTGCCAAATGTTCTTTCAGTACCTGGGGACAGACTGAAGATGGAGTTCAGCTAAACAGAGATGTGCGGGTTGCAGTTTTATGTCTTATTAAGCACCTTGCTAAACAGACCTTTCATCTGTTTCCCATCCAAAATTTGATGAGATGCAAAAGGTCACCCGGAGCAAGGATTCTGACATGCAGACAAGAACTCCTACCTATGCTTCTCTGTCTTCTTTTCAGACCTCAAAGCATCAGCAGCTTCTGCGTCCCAATGTCATCAGACCTGCTGCTCAATGGCAGGGTGCAAACACCGTGGGAGAAGGAGGGTCTACAAGTGCCATCGAGCCCTCGAGGAGCATATATCTGCAAGATGACGTCTCAGCTCTGCTGGGCCAGGAAGACAGATATAATCACGTGCTGGAGAGCAGTGCTGGGCCAAGCAGGGATGACAATATGAGCATTGCCTTGAAGCAACCTGGACCTTCTGAGCTTAATGGCCCCAAGTTTGAACTTATAGGTAACCAGGAGCCTGGCCCAAGTTTGCTTCCAACGGTAAAGATAAATCCACAGCCTGTTGTTAACAAAGAAATCATTAGTAGGGACAATGCAGACCTTCCACCACAACAGGAAGCAAAGGTGGAAGCCCAGAGAAGGCAAGGAGAGGACTCGGAGCCAGAGCAAAACCTCGAGGGAACAGCTGCTGCAGCTAACGCAGCCCAGGAGACCGGCCAGCTGGATCACGTGTACTTCCAGCCGCTGGAAGGCGAGCCACATGCTGCAGTAAATGGATGTGCTCCTCAACAAGGGCAACCTGAAGCAGACCCAGGATCTTTGAGGGCTTATGGGGAGGAGGCTCCTGGACCAGCCTTCCCCCGACCTGAGCCACAGCAGGATGGGATTCCAGGCCCTGCTTCCCCCCAGCCGGCGCATCCCCCGGAAGAGACGGGCCAGCAGGCAGCGATGGACAATGAACAGCCGGGGCCGGCGTTCCCCGCACACGACTCGCACGAGCTTGGCTCTAGTAATGTGCCAGAACAAGGAGCTGCTGGGCAGGATCAAGACCTCACTGCACTGCTCATCAGAGAGACAGTGAGTATTCCCAGGGCTTGTTTGCCTTCGGTGTGCGTGGTATGTTCAGATGGGTTTTTCAAGGTTTGTAGTGTTTGAAGTGCTCAAAGCCCTCTCTACTTCAGCTGCAAATCCTCTTTGCTTTGGTTGAGACTCTGCCATCCACCAGGTGAGGAACATCCAGTGAGCTGTCTTGGAAACCTTTGGTTTGAAAGACTGACCCCAGCACTATGGCAGAAGTGGTGAGAGGATGTGAATCTTGAAGGTGCTGTTTGTGCTGGGATAGGCACTGGCCAGAGAGGTTTAGCAGAACCGACAGCAGGGTCTTGAGGGCACAGTGAGGTGAAATAACATTGCTCTGGTCCCTTAAAGGCTACTGCTGGTCTGCTTTTGTCTGGCTGATTCCTAAACCATCTCTGTAGAGCTGGTGTAGGAATGGATGTAGGTATAAAGAAGCACAACTAACAGTGCTAACCACTGGCAGAGAGGAATAGAGTGTGGAGTAGAGAAGTCTGCGACATGTGGCTGTGAGCCATGGCTGCTTTCAGCTGGTTCATGGATATGTTAAGGCCACTGGAGTGCTCAGGGGTAATGGTTATCCTTGTAGTATGGATTTCTGAGCAGCAGCACTGAGGGATTACCGGCTAAACAGCACAAAGTCTCGCGTATGTTAACTCCACACGCTCCTTTGTGACTCTGCCTATGAAGTTTAGCACGAGGGGCAGGCAGTAGCTACAAAAACTGAACCACCAAGAAGGAGACTCCTTGACCTTTGGTACCACATGGTGTATGTTTTAAAAATACAACAACAAAAATATATGGTGATGCTTCACATGTCTAATGTTTTCCTCTCTGGTACACACTCCTCCCCTTGGTTGCTAGGGAGGAAGGGTCTCTCTTCACGCCTTACACTTGTTTCCAAAGAAGTATTCTGTATTTACCTCACCTGTATCTTATACCACCACCCCTAATTCTTCCCTCCACATTCCATATCTGTGTCTATTTGGGAAAACTGGCATTGAGGACAATATTCTTCCACATAGCAGTCCAACAAAATTCTTGCCAAGCAAGGCCTCGTTGCTCAGCGACTTACTTGGAGATGGGTAACTCACTCATGCCTTGCTTGACAGCCCTGACCAGGCCAGTCTTGTGAAGCAAAATCTCACGTGGTGCAATTGATTGCAATAACTGTCCAGAAACCCAACAAGGGAACAGCAAAGGGTGTGCTTTGCCATGTAGCTGGTGCTGGGAGAGCTTTCACAGAAATGCCTGCAAAGATTTGTGGTCTCCTGATCTCACCATTGGTGTGTCTGGGTGCTGTGGGTGGGTATATCTGTTGTTGGGGTTTTTTTTTTTCCCTTTTGCTTTGGAATGTTGTATTTCAACACACAATCTGGAACTCCTTAATCTTCTGTCTGAAGGTAAATATTAGCTTTTGTGTTGTAGATCATACCTATGTGCCTCTCCTCTTTCCATCCAGCTGGACTCGCTCGTTAGGCTGGTTGCTCATGGCCATTCCCATCACTGCCCTTCCTTTTCTTGTGAGAAAGGGCTGTTAACAATCATCCTGGGCAGCAAAGGGAAGCCAGGAGCTGGCAGTATCCAGGCCAGATGGATATAAATGGTGTCTTGAAGTCCCTTTTGGCCCTGGTCTCAGGAGTGTGCTAGATAATTACCTATAAATCTCTGTCTTTGGTGCTACACAGCTCCTCTAATACCTCTGTAACCTTTACCTTTTCCTGCCATAGGAAGCAAGATTCCCAGATGTGAAGAAGGAATATATTGAAGAGCTCATCAGCATCAAGAACTGCTATGACTTAAATGTGTAAGTACAGAGCTAAGAGCTGTTGTGTATCATACAACGCTTTGGCTGCAGTCACATTTCCCTTTCCCCACCTGCTAATGATGCTGTTCCAGAGCATATCCAGGCTGGGAGTCAGTACTGTGGTGATAGTGCCAAAGAGCAGAGAATTTCTGGATTTGTTCTCCCTTCCCTCCAGTAGAGATTTTCTCAAATCCTCTCCAATTCTGACATTGTGCTGTAGCTTCTCTGCTTTTAAGATCATTTGCTTATTTGCAGATATTACATATCATTTCCTCTTAACTATTATTAGATTCTTTAAAAGGGTAAGTGTCAAGACTAAGGTGTTGAGATAATTGCTGTAAAACAAAGTGCAAAGATGGCTTGGTGTGTTTTGACTTGGAGAAAATCGATTCTGACCTCTTCATTTCCTTGGCTTTTTCCAGGTAAAGCTGACCTGTTTGGGACCCCCTTATTTAGTGCCACGATGTTGGCTTTTATCCCCTTTACTTAATCAAGTAGCAGTGGTACTGTGTGAGATCCCTCCCATCACTTTTTGCAGATAAACACATTTAAGGGCTGGTAGGATTGATGCTAGATATTTGTTGAGGGACTGATTTTGGTCAAACTGAGCAGAAACGTGAGCTGAGAGGGGAAATAAAGGAGTGGGAAGCGTGAGGACTGTAGCTTTCCCAACTTGGCTAGCAGCTCGAGTCCCCAAGTGATCGTCATGCTTGATATCTCCAGGAGTCATGTTAGAATCAAAAGTTTAAGTCATTAACCTTATTGATAGCTGCATCATCTCCCTGCCCTTCTGGGTAAAGCTCGCACAGCTGAGGAGCGAAGGATCGCGTGTGTTGGCACCAGCAGCACAGAGGGGAGGGTGGTTTGAAGTAAATCACTTGTGATGCGTGTCTGGTGCTAGGTGCCCCCGCTCTCTTTCTCTGTCTGCAGCAGTCACCGCTATCCCAAATGTGTCAAAGCTAGTTATTATGGGATACAAGAACAGGTGTTGGTTGCCAGAGTAGTTTTCAGTCTATCTCGTATGAATCCGATGCCCTTGCCAGTTTACAAGGGAACTAATTAAGCAGTATTTAAGTGCGTGAGGCTTAGAATTAGTTATTGGACCATAAGTAAGTGAACTGGCAAGGAACTAAGGATGATCCCATCCATTGGGCATGGATTTCCTATTCTGCTGCTTTTGCCTGTCTTGTGATGTCCCCAGAGTAGGGCTTCTGAGCTAGAAAGTCATCAGACTGTAACTCCTTCCTTGTCTTTCAAAGTGCTTTCCCCACAGCGGTGGTGTGGCCAGTATGAGAAGCTTCCAGGTGCCTGCTCTGGGTACTTGGTGCACCTTGGCACGGATGGCTGCGTTGGAAGCGTAGGAGACGAGTAGGGGCCGTTCCTCGCGGCGATCGGGCTGGTGTAGGCAGGCATTTGTCTGCAGGGCCCTCTCCCAGATTGTGTGAAAAAACTTGTTATTGTGTCCTGCGGGGATTTAGCGAAGCCTGATAGAATTAAATCCCTCTATTGGTCTTAATGTGTTCCTTCCCTTTTTGCTCCCGAAATCCCTTTTCTCCTATTGTGTGCTGCAGACCCAGCGAGATGAAAAGGTGCTTACAGGCTTCCCTGTAGGCCATCTACAGTGTCTGCTCAGCGGTGCGTTACCCACTTACTGGATGATAAAGATTTCTTCTCCATATTTTTATTCCTTTAACCAAACTATCTTTTGAGTTGTCACCGCATCTTTTGTGCGAGAGCAAACGGGTCAAAGCACTGGTCAGCCTCGCTGGCAGGGTCTCTTTGATCTCCATGGTATGTCAAGCTGAATCAGGCTTGAAATATAATAAATAAGGGTGGCTGGGTTTGGGCAGGGATGAGGCTTTTAACTGGCTCTGTGTCCTGTGGTGCAGATATTAATGAACAGTGCCGCAAGTGTGCGTGCGTTGCGCGCTGGGACCCACTTAACTAATTGTCAGCCACTGAAGGTTAACATCTCTGAAATCCCAGCGTTGAAACGGCAACATGCAGAAGAGTTCAAATGTGCCCCAGCTGAAACCCCCGCGTTTTGAGCTGCGGTGGCTTTGAGCTCCTTGAAGTTTCTGTTTTGTTGGATTAAAACAGTTATCTTTTACAGAAGGGGGTGGCAGGGGAGGGGGCTGGAAGCTCTTAAATGCTCAGTGCCAAGATATTTTGTTGTTTTCCGAAATGATCGTCTTAAAACTTTCAGCTGATGTGAAGGAGATGATGTGGGAGCCCCTCTTAGCAGGGTATCATCTATTCAGCTTTTGTGTGCAGGAGCATTCACACTCTGTCAAAAGCTTCTGGCTCAATATGTCAATACCTGATTAAACAAAAAGAAATGCCTCTGCTTTGAATGTGAAAGCAGGGCTAAAGTAATCATGCCTTGATAGTGGGTTAATGCTTCAAGCCAGTTCGGATTTCTTAATTAGGGACTGATTTCTGACATCAGGAATGTAAATTAGCTGCAATTATGTCTCTGCTGCAACCTAGCACCTTCTCATTCCAAAAGTTTTACAAATGTTAATTGCTTGTCCTGGCTCCTTTCAGAAGGATCTTATTTTACAGCTGGGGAAACCGAGGGACAGCTTAAGTGACTTGACCCAGCTAGCACAGCTGGTTACTGGTGCTTGAGAATAAGCTGTGGAACTGGGATTCAGACAGCCTACAGCAAGCTGTCCTTTCTAAAGGGCTTCTGAGGCATTCGTAGATCCTGGCAGCGGGGTATTCTCAAACTACTTGCAAGAGTCTTTTCCAAGCTGAAACAATCAGTTAAACTAGGCTTACCTGACAGTCATGATTGTTTGTGATAGGACCCTCAGGTATGCTGTGTTTACAGGTTAGTGTGCAATTCTTTCAGCAGATTTTAGTGATTATTTTCTAAATGCTGTTCTCCCAAGACCAGTTTCTAGTTGTGGCGTTATTTAGAGTTTTATTACAATGAAACCTGTATTCAGACTACATATTGCATGTAAACACAGTCTAAACATGCTTCTGTCTCTGCTCTAATACGAAAGTAGATCAAGACCAGAGGCTTTTATTCAACTTTCAATCTATTTCAATCTTTTGTTGAGGAAGACATCAGCCTTTTGCGAGTTTTGTAGGTAGAGTTTTGTTTTCTCCTTTTTCCACGGATGCATCTGTATTGGCCACACCAGATGCCAGCTAGATTTCAATTAATGCTGCTCATCTTGTGGCTGTTGATTCTTGTACGGTCTTCAACAGGTTCATTCCAGAGTAGCAGAAAACTAGTACACTTCAGCTCTTGGCTGTGCAGGACTTGACATGTGCTCAGAGGGAGGTACCACTGTATGTGGGCTTGCTCATGGGTGTGGGTGGGCCAGTGAGCCTGACTGGTCACCTCTGGTGTGGAGAGATGTAGGCTGGTTGGTAGCTCACTTGTAGAAGCTTCCTTCATCTATGTAAATGTCACTGTTGAAAGATGAATCTACTTGCTTTTCCTTCTGCAGTTGTGCAGCCAAACATTCTTTACTTAATTCTCAGTGATTTACTTGTGGTTTGCTCTACCTCCCGTGGTTCTTACAGGGCAGGCTGTGACTTGTTTGCCTCAGCCTCATAATTATAGGTCACTAAAAATTGGACAAGCGAGGAATGAACCTGAGCTCCCAACCCCTGAAGTAACTATATTTATCTTTTCAGACTTTGTAACTTTCTTCTGGAAAATCCAGATTACCCGAAGAAGGAAGGCAGAGTGGTTTTAAATCCCAGTAGCAGCCTACTTGCCAGCCAAGATGAGACAAAGGCAAGTGAGAGAATCCTCATCTCCAGCATCCCTCTCCTCCTGTCTGTTCAGCCTCAGGATGTCTGGTTCTGTTAGTGCCTATCTGCAGAGTGCTTAATTGCACCATACTTTCATGGGAGGCCTCTGGGCGCATTTAAGATGGTGTTAAATAGCAATAGTTAGTTGCTTGCAAAATGATTTCCAACACTTTACTGGTTTGCTGTTGCAGAGCTGCCCTGTGTCTACTCTTTTGCCTTCAGCGAGACCCTCTGCTCTGTCAGCTACTCCCTCCAAAGTGTTCATTTTGATAACTGATATAAGAATTTCATGGTTGCTCAGTCACATGCAGTAGTCTTGGCCTTCAGGTCTCTCTCGTGTGGCCTTTAGGCATTGCCTTGGAGCCTCCTAACTGCAAATCTCCCTACAGCCTCTTGAATTTTTTAATATTTAAGTCTATTTGACAAAAAAAAAAAAATCTCTGTGAGCTGCTTTGAGTGTGTTGAAATATCTGTGTGTGGCCAGAGAGATAACTGTTGAATACCTTTCTATTCCTGGAAGCATCTCTCAACCTTTCGAGTAACCCAGTAGGCTGCACACCCATGCTGTGCTCTGAGCTGGTGGTTAGATAGGTGCTCAGAACTGGGTGCCACGTAACCTGAATTTTAGGTGGTCCTCAGAAGGCCCTGATCCCTGAAAGCGTGGTTTGGGATGTTCTTGTGTATTTATAGCAGCCTTTTTATAGCGTTCACTTTCTCTCCTTAGGTGCCTAAAGTGGATTACTTCGACTTTTCCAAACTTGCCCCACTTGATCAGCAGTGCTTCATCCAGGCAGCTGACCTCCTTATGGCAGACTTCAAAATGCTGAGCAGCCAAGACATTAAGTGGGCACTACATGAACTCAAGGGACACTATGCAATCACACGAAAGGTTCTCCAGTTCAACTCTGTTTTCTTTCCTGGGGTTATCTCCCGTGTCTGTGGAGAGCAGCGCGATGTCTTTTGCCTTAACCACTCTCTAGCAAATGGCATATGGGCTTTATTAGTGATCTTTCTTTCCTTTTAAGAAGTATTAATCCATTTAGTAGAGACTTGCAAAATTTATTGGCTGGACAGAATGCTGCAGGAAGTTTTTACTTTTCTCTAATAGGAGAACTGGGGAAACCGGTAGCTGGTTGATAGTGGGTGATGCATTAAACTGAGAAGTGCTCCTGCACATCGCTGCTGAAGTGTGAGATAATTGCCAATAAAGCCTAGGCATTTAGTTAAACCTTAAAATATTTAACTGCTGTCATTAGTGAACTGACTGCACGTCATGGAAAAGAAGCCCAAGTGTCCCTGTTCTGTTTCCTCTTATTACGAGTTGCGGAATGAGTCCTACGTTCCTCCTAAAGGAGTGTGGCTGTAATAGAGCTGCAAAGACACTCGTTTTAAGTGTCAACAAACTGAATGTAAATGTGGCTTCGAGCTTTTGACTTAATCTACTCCTAATATGCCTCTTGCTTCAGCTTGTTTCTCTACTATTCCGGGACTTAACTAAAAAAAAACCCCTCCTTGTCTCTTCACTTGCTTGTAGTGAGTAGCTGAGCTTCATTTGGTTTTAAATAAACCAACCCCCCCAAAACAACAACAACAAAAAAGAGCCAAACCAGTGTCATTGCCTCAAAGTGGGCACCAGCTGTATCAAGAGTTAATTGCTGAGGTGGTGTGAAGTATCCTTCAGCTATTTGGCTTCTTTGGAATGATTGCTTTGAGCATGTAAAGCAACGGGGTGAGCAAAGGGAAAAGCTCCACTTGCCTCTGTATGGGCTGCCTGGCTCTCCAGTTTGGATCAGTCTTATGCACATGTTCATACTGTGCTTCAATTTGAAGTATGTGCTTCTGCTTTCTTCCAGGAACAGACAGGATTTAAGTCTGTATGTTGTTTTTTAGGCCTTTTCAGATGCTATCAAAAAATGGCAGGAGCTGTCTCCCGAAACCAGTGGGAAACGGAAAAGGAGGAAAGAAATGAATCAGTATTCATATATAGACTTCAAATTTGAGCAAGGTAAATACCAAGCTGTACGTGTGGTGCTCTCTGCATCGTTACTGTAAGGGCAACTGGCTTGCAGCAGAAAGGAGTGCTCTTGAAAAGGGATGTGGTCTGAAACCAGCTGTGTTTCTGTCACTGCCCGCTATCTGGTGTGGAGATATTCCTCATTAGTACCTCTGCTGGTAAAGTGCTGTTCGAGATGCTGAAGTCATGCAGCTGATGTGTGGAGGAAGAAGGATTTAAGCTTTTGTTCTGGCTGCTCCATCCCATTTCATTGTGCCTTTAACTCTGCTTTAGGGGATGTGAAAATTGAGAAGCGCATGTTCTTCCTGGAGAATAAGAGACGGCACTGGAGGTCCTATGACAAGCTCTCTCTTCTCCCACCGGTGCTGCTGGAGCAGGAATTCTATGAGCAGAAAGTTAAAGAGATGGCAGAGGTGAGTGGTAGGAGCTGCTTTGATATTGTGGTGCAAATGACTTCAACTGCTGTAGAGGTCTTGACCCTAAATGTGGAAATCTGCCTCTTGGAGGAATTCAAACACTGAACAAAATATTGAATAACTGTCTGCCTTTGCTCTCCACTACCTGTTAGCATGTGTCACTCTTCCCAAGTAACTCAGTTTTGAAGGAAAAAAGCCAAGCACGGAGTTTCACGTTTAAATACGCAGCTGCTACTTTTGCAAATGCTGTTTGGGACCTTTTTTTTGCTACAAGGTAGTAAAGTCTCTACTAATTAATTCTTTAATTGCTAGCAGGCTTCTCTGCTGCTTTAGGGCTTGTAATTGCAGCTCAGTGTTGGTGGTGAATAATGACCAGGCCCAAGGCAGTCCGTTTGCTCACTCTGCCTTCTGCAGGTTGGCACTCCTGTGTCTCCAGAACGTCTTGTCTTGTGCTGAGGACCATGTGCTTTGAAGCAGAACCCTCCAATGCCTGCTGGTGCCACATCTTCCCCTCGCAGTCTGAGGAAAGACTGAATTCCCAGCTCTGCACCTACAGTCCTTTCTAAAGTAGCTTCTTAAAGATCCTTGTCTCTTAGGCAGATGGGTAGCGTCTCCTTTTAAACACAAAGCTAATGTTCCTTGGGGCTTTCTCTGGAGGGGCCTATTGGGTGAGATCATCTCTGCCCATGGAAACCTGAGCCAGCAGCCCTCCATAATATAGAATTCGGTTCTTTGTTCTTGCTGCCTTTGCTTCTCCCATCTGTTTGAGCTGAATCATAAATAGCTTAATGGGTTGGAAGGATGGGGCTGAGCGATGTTGTGAGCAGGCAGTGAGCCTTTTATGGTGGTTTGTAAGTCTTGAGATAATGTAAAAGAGTGTAGAGGCTGGAAAATTGCTTTTATTCTGTAAATAAAGATGCACATGTCTCTTACAGCATGCAGACTTTCTCCTTGCTCTGCAGATGAATGAGGAGCAATATCAGAAGGTCAGTATCTATAAAGTGGTCAGTTAAGTTGTTCTCCATTTACT
>JANHFX010024488.1:10112-48478 GCA_027560015.1 Chloroceryle amazona | reverse complement strand
GCTCTGCAGATGAATGAGGAGCAATATCAGAAGGTCAGTATCTATAAAGTGGTCAGTTAAGTTGTTCTCCATTTACTGCTTCAGACTCTTTTTGTCTCCTGGAATAGAGCTTTTCCCAAAGCTGCATTTGCACTGTGCTGCTTTTGCTGAGCTGGCAAAACCCGCACAGTATGTGTTGGCTGGCACTTAGAAAAGGTAGATGAGCTGAGTCCAGCAAGACAGTATTGATGCATGTAATGATCTGTAGCAACTCAGTCAGCTGCTGCTTGTATCCTTACTGGCCAGAACAAACATTGCAATAGAATAGTACCAGGTTGGCTCTTGCTACCATCACTGTGGCTGTTAAAAACAGACTTGCTGCTGTTGGAGCTCTGCCAGTGGAAAGGTCTTCCTCCTGTGCAGAAAGGGTTCTCTAAAAACCTGTAAATAGGTCTTTAAACAAAGAGAGAGAGGCTGTCGATTACCTTCTCGTTATCTACACCCTTTTCTCTTCAAACTGTGGAGAAGATGTTGGACCCTTGAAGAAGTGGCCACACTTGCTTTTTTAACAGTGACAAGCTGCTTCACCCTTCAGTGAAGAGGCCAAGACAAGATCTCTCCAGGCAGATGGGTAAATGTTCCTTGGGCAAGAGATCTGAAGCTTGGTTCACCCATGTGAATGGTGTGCGCGCTCTGCCTCTCCCTACGATAGCAGCTTCCCCAACCCAAGATGCTTCTCTGCCTGTGAGCTAAAAGTTATTAAACACCACGTGTTCTGCAGCTTTTTGGAACCTGTCAGGCAGGAGATGTAGATACAAAGTTATTTAAATGCGAGTTTCTGGTTGTTCCTAGTGAGTTCTGGCCACCAAATAGGGTATCTAGTGGAACAGCTTATGTCTGTTGCTTTTTTTAGAATGAATGGTGGCATTGTTTATGGCTTGCAGTTGGACGTGTGTGTATGTTGCTATAGCTGTTGATGTGATGCTGCTAATGCCTCTGTTTATGGCTGCAGGATGGTCAGATGATAGAGTGCCGCTGTTGTTACGGGGAGTTTGCCTTTGAAGAGCTCACTCAGTGTGCGGATGGTCACTTGTTCTGCAAGGAGTGCCTAATTAAATATGCTCAGGAGGCAGTCTTTGGCTCTGGGAAGGTAAGAATTTCCCAACTGGGAAACTGCTACTGGGAGCTCACATTGCTCTTTGTCTACTGTTGTTGCTTAAATCAGGTGTAACTACACTTCCCAGAAAATACTTGCATGAAATGATGTTCTGAAATCCAAATCCAACAAGTCAGTCTTGCCATCAGGTGAAACCAACAACTTCTGCGGGATCTTTGCTGCACGGGATTTCAGTTTTGCCAACCTCCATCTTTTGTACTCTAAACTTGGCAACTTGAATTATTGCAAAAACTTTCTACAGCGTTCACAGCTTGCACTCGTCTGGTTTTGATGTTCTACTTAAACCAGTGGTATCTGCACAGAGAACACACTGCTCTGCTCTGAGGTGTGTGCTCCTTTGCCTCGAGATACAGTGATGAAACTGTGGGATGCTTTTGTACTCTGGGATCTATATTTCATGCAGACTTATGAACTGGGAGCTGTGTTTTATATGACACTGACAGGAATACAACCTGCTGTTTGTGAGCAGAGACCGTAGAATAATAATGGGCCACTCTGTGGTCGCAGTGGATTTGGAATGAGCAAACTGATCCCATCTATCAACATCTTCATGCCCAGTGTTTGTTTGAGGCCTGCTCTCTTTGATTAACTAGGCTGCTTCTTTCTGCAGCAAACTCGTTCTCTGACAGTCAGCTGCTGACTTAAGCTCTGTTGTCTCTAAGCAAGGCTCTGCACTGGTTTATTTGGAAGTGCTCTGGGTACCAAGTGTTGCTTTTTGCTAGTATCATACTGAACCTGAGCTCTCTCCTTCCAACCCTAGTCAGAGCTCAGCTGCATGGAAGGCAGTTGCACGTGTTCATTCCCCACCAGCGAGCTGGAGAAAGTGCTTCCAGAGAACATCCTCTGTAAATACTATGAGCGGAAAGCTGAGGAGGAGGTGGCTGCTGCCTGTGCAGATGAGCTCGTCAGGTGAGTGTCCAGCAGAGGATGCAGATTGTACTTACTGTGCTAGGAAATTGTTCCCTGAAACCCAAAATGTGTGCTGACTCCGAGATAGGGAGCTTTCAGAAAGCTGTATTATAGATTCAGGTTTCTGCCTTCCTAGGTCTGTTTTTATTCAGGTTGGTCTGCCTTTGACTAAGAACAGATTAAAATTCAATAGGCTTGTCTCCCCCAAGACTTGCTTGCCAGCTCTCTGCTGATCCTCTAAATTACACGGTCAAAAGCAATGCTGAGCATATAATATTTTGATTGCAACCAGGGATGCGATCGAAGGAATATGAGCAAAAAGGCAGTAGTCTGCACATCCTGGCAGCAGGCGTTTGGTTGGCAGCCTTATTAACTATCACCTAGTGATTTGAGTAAATCTGCTTTCAGCAAAGATCTGTTTGGTGCTCTGCATTAATGGCATCTTATTTTGGGCTGCAGGTGTCCATTCTGTAACTTCCCGGCTCTTCTGGACAACGATGTGAAGCGGTTCAGCTGCCCTAATCCCCGCTGCAGAAAGGTAATTGGGGGATATTTTCCCATTTGGTCTCTTCTGGAGTGCTGGACAGGAGAGCTGGGAGAACAACCCACACTCCCCCGTAGCAGGTGAATGAAGAAGTAATGTGGCTGCGTGAGGCAGCAGTGAAAAGTATTTGCTGGATTCTGCTGATGTTCCATAAAAGCGTGTGGCTGGACAGATGAAATTCAGGGCACTGTTGATAAAGTTGGCAATATTCCTTTCTTTCCTTTCGAGAGGTTGGCTGAAAAAAAGCTTATGGATGCCATGGATTGCTGTCTTGCATATACAGAAATGTTTTAGGTCAACAGGGAGCTGGGTGTTTAAAAGGCATAAAACCCAAATTGTCATCTTTTATCTAAAGAAACTTCTGGAGAAGGAGCTGGAATAACCTTGTGTGCCCTCCTTAAGAGAATTAGCATCTACATTTTTCTTTTATGCCGTCGCCTGAATACAGATCCAGTTGGAAGTGACAAAAAACTTGTTGGAAGAGCTCGCTGAAATGCGAGCCATTCAAAGGGCAGAGAATCTTTGTGCTTCTCTCAAAGTTTGCTAATAGCCATAACGGGAAAATCGTCAGGCCTGGTGGGGGGATGGAGTGGGGAAAACTCGCTGCTTCTGCACCATCTGTTCTGGGGGAAAAATAGAAGTGTAGAAATGTGTTTCAGTGTCTCCTGAATGTCTACAGAACTCTGCCTGCATCTGGTGCCAGGGAGCAGAGGCGCTACGGTATCAGCACTGAAGCGACAGGGCGTCTTGCCTAACTTCAGCCACAACAATGAATTCTTGTGCAATATTCGGGGAACTGCCTGTCCCCAGCAGAGATTTCTGCTATCACTGAAATTCCTCTGCAGTGCATTAACCTCATATTTGTAGCTGCCTTGGCTTTGGGTTCTCAGATTAATGTGATACCCCCCACGCCTTTGCCTGCATTTTGAAATCCATAGGAAGTTAAATTCTCTTGTCTGGAAAAGAATGAAGTTGGCAGCAGTGAACTTTGCATTCTGTAGTGAAAATCGAATTAGGGGGGGAGAAAGCTGCTTATGAAAGATGCACAATTCCATTTCAGATCTCTAATCTCCAGATATGTTTTGCTAACATCTACCTCTAGCATTTGGGGAAGAAGCAATTCCGATGGAATGTCCAAGTGTCATGAGCGATGGGCTTTGTTAGTCACTAGGTGGCAATGTTGATTCACAGTTAAAGATTTTTTTTTTCCTCTTACTTTTTTTACAAAACCCAAGTTGTTTCCAAAATGTACATATGTCAGCACTGCAGAACAGAATTCAAGCTTGAAGAACTTCAATGCTTCAGTGTGCAAAACGAATTGAAGTCGCTTTTTTGCCCAAGATGTGTAATGCGGCGCAGTAACCGTGGTGAGAGGGGTCAGTGCTGAAATGTTCCTTTCCTTCTGGTTTGCTGTTTCATTTCCTTCCTAGCATACTGCCTGTCCCTCCCTCCCTGCCTGGGGTTGCAGCATTCCAGTGGGCTGGATTTCTGGTTTCCTGTACAGCTTGCGTTGATTCATTAGCTGAAAAATCTGCTGAGTAGTTTTGCGCTGCTCTTAGAAGTCTTGAACGAGTTTAGGATTTGAAGTCGAGGGTGAGGAATTCGGACAGCAGGATGTGGTGCTGTCTCGCAGCATCAGCAGCGGTGGGTCTTCACGTTCCCACTATCTTGTCTCTCTCCAGAATGAAGAATTTCAGTTAATGCTTTTGCTTGCAGGAAACAGTTGCCCTTAGGGAGGAAAGGGCTAATCTAGGGAACTCTACAGAGGCTGGAGAGGATGCGTTGGCTTTGCTAGCAGCACCTCTGGCAGCCTCAGTGCTGGTGATGACTGATCTTGGCAGGAGTCTCTCTCTGGTTGGAAGGACTGCACTTGCACAGCTGAACCTAAAGCGAGGGGAAGTGTGGAAAGGGAAAGGTCAAAACATGCCTCTCCTGAAACCTCAAGGCTCTTCAGGGGTGGAGAGAGGAGGACCAGATGGTGGACCTGTGGTATTTCTGGGCTCCATCACCTGGATCCTGTGTCTTGCTTTGAAAGTTCATGTCGATACTCTCAGGCTTTCCTTTAAATCTCGCAGAGAGGTGGATTGCTATTTGGGCCAGCTATAGATGTATTCTGAAGCGATGGGAACCATCTGGAAGCCCTCATTTTGGCTGTATATATGTGTGCTGGGCTCAATAATAAGAGCAGCTCTAGGCATACCCAGGTCACTACTCACCTGTAGTTCCAGTCATTTGCACCCTGCAGGGACCAAAATGTGGCTAATTGTAACCTGAGCAACGGGCAGAGCTGCCGGTCGCCTTCTGTGCCTGAGCGGATGCGCGGGGAGCATGCAGATGAGCCTGCACCATCTGCCAGGGCCACGGTGGCTCCAGCTGTGTGGTGTCGAGTTTGGCTCCTAGTTAGGTGGCCAGGGCTTGGATCTTAACATCACAAACTGCAGGGTGGAGGAAAAGCTTAATTAGCCAAGGGAGAATGTTGCCCAAGCCACCCTACGGATCCGTTCTGTGCCTGTGCAGCCTGAGCTGGTGCTGGGGGGGATGCGGTGCTTGCTCAGACCTGAGTTTTGAGGTTTTGCTCTATAAGGGGTTCCTGACCGTGTGTGGAGCTGAGCTTCCTGGCTTTGCTAGCACCTTGGGAAGCTTCCACCTTCTGCACAAGGATCGCAGTGTGGAAGCAACTCTTGGATTTCTTTCCTCTAACAATGGGTGTTTCTCCTGCCAGTGCTCCGACACAGCAGACTAAAGCTGGTAAAACAAGGCAAGGCACATGTTGCTTGTTGACTTGTGCAGCACTGGGAAGTGAGGGTGCACTTTTGTGCTCTGGGGGAAAAGGAAGTCCACCCTTTCTGCCCTGCTTCCCTCCTCCCAAGCCCCCATATTGTTAAAGACAAGGCTTTTGTTCCCGAGCTGCTTGCTGCTGTCCCCGGCGCTGTGTTGCGGGTGGGGGGGAGATGGTCTCCCCTCTTTGCAGTCTCAGCACAAAGCACTGCAGGGCTTTCAGCCAGCCAGGAGATGGGGAGGTGAAAGCTGCCGTTGCCATGGAAATAATGCATGCACGGAGCAGCGCTGTCCCTCCGGTGCTGGAGAGCTTGAAACCCTCAACACTTATTTCATAGCCAGGCCACATTGCAGGGACTTGTATTTCCAAGACTTTTCCTTAAAAACTCTTTTGTGTAGCTTAAAATCTTTTGTTACTTTCTGGTACTGGGCTGTGGCTGCCTTGGTGCTGCTGGATGCAAAGAGGTGATGGCGTGTGGCTGCGTGGCTCTAAATCGCATCGCCCTCAGCCTGGGCAGCTGCCCCTCCTTGTTTGGGGCTCCTTAGTGCACCCTGTTAATGAGGCTGTGTTTAGGGATGCCTTTGTCTGCTGGGCATCCAGACTGCCATGCTGGAAAATGAGCATTGATGAGCCTGTGTCAGAGAGATAAAAATCTCCACTCTTGCCTTTTCGCTTTCAGGTTCTCTGGCCCCAGCAATCCTTGTGAGTATTTTTAATTTGCAGGACTAAGACTTGGTAATTTAGAAGACTCCTTCCTAAGCTGCCAGACCATCTCAGGATTGATTTCAAGGTGCTGGCTAAGAATGGATGCACCCAGCTGCTTTTAACCTTCATTTTCTGTTGGAAGTGAGACAGGTTTAAGCTTGCGCAGAGCTCTGCCTGGGAAGCTGTGTCTGAACATGGCTTCTCTTAGCAGGGTGCTAACACCACATCCCCAACCAGTGTTAATAGGCACAAGTCACATTGCAGCAGCTCTGAAATAAATTGTGGCATGACAAACAAGATTTGAAGTTACGGAAGGAGCTGAGGGATGTTGTGTGATGTTTGTGATCCCTGTACCTGGCACCCTAATGCGCAGCAGCTTGTGGTTCGGAGGTAGCCAGCAAAGCAGCCCCAGCCACCTCTGATCCAGTTACAAGTGTTTCATAGGGTGCAAGGGGAAATGTTTGTGTAATCAATGTCCTGGCAGCAGGGGATGTGTTTGGGATGACACAGCCTTCCAAGGATGTCATCTAACACATACCACAGGGCCCATTACTTCTGTGCTAGAGGCTGGCCCATTGCTGCCCAGAGCTGCCCTGCCCGACTCCAGATGCACTGTGGTTTTAGACTTAAACTCTATCAAGATTTGTCCCTGGCAGGGCGCGTGTGCAACAGGGAAGAAAAAAATGTCTCTGCTTGGAGAAATTGAGCTTGTCCAAGATGCCTCAGAGTGGGATGTGCATATGGAGAATTACTTAATTCTCCTTGTTTTGCAACATGTTTTCCCAGCTGTTGAAGGCTGCTGTCTCATTCAGCTTCCTGACAGCAGCACAAACATTTTGAAGGTCCTATGGTCTCATCTCATTCTCTGTTCCGCCATCCTCTTTGCTGTTCTCTGTATGCTTTTCACAGAGTCTATTTACTTGGATTTGATTGCTACTTAGAGCTTAGCCCTGCAGCTTTAGTGGAGAGCAGAGACAGAGGTGGCACTCGCTTATAGCAGACCCCTGTAATTTCTTTCTGGTGGCAATGACCTCGTGCCCAACTCCAGCGTTTAAATTCCTATCTTCCTGTGTCCGTGTGAATGCAGCTTAGTGGAATTTGTTGGGACAAGGAAGAAAGGGAAATGCGATGTGAAGGACCCTGCTACGTGTCTTACTGGGGGCAGCGCTTGGGAATGGAGCACTCGTGCCTGTGTCCTTTGCTTTGAAAGCCTGTTTCCTGGTTGTCCAGGCCTGCAGAGGGGTCTAAGCCATCCCTTCATGACTCTGCCACCATCCTCCCCAGCGCTGCATCCCTAAAACCTCCTGCTCCAGAGCTCTCTGCCTTCTCCTCCGGCTCAGCGCCTTCGCAGCACCCTTTTAAAACGAGCGGCGCACATGGGAACGCTCTCCGCTCTATTACTGCCAAAACCACAACAAATGGCAAGTTTCCGTCTGTCATCTCTGCTCGGCTCAGAGGCACTCGGCGGCCGGGCAGGCGATTTTCATTTTTCTTCCATAAAAGGACATTGGAAGTCGTCTGCAGCAGTGGTTCTCTCCGCGGCGCGGGCAGGACGAGCGGCGATGCTATCACCGGCAGCGCTGCAGCGGCACCGCTGATTTCCCTGGTGCTCCTCAAAGGGATGGGCCAGAGGGGAGGGATCAAGGCTGTAGGTGGGGTTGGGGTGATTGTAGATGGCAGGTAATGCTCAGGTAGATTTTTTTATTATTATTGCCAATTCCTAAAGGAACATGGATAAGAGGAGAGCGCTGCTGGTTCAGCAAAGCCTTAAGAGACCAGTCCCAGGAAAGGAAGAGTACACACGTGCTAAACCACGTGGTGCTTCCCATTGAGGCGTGTAGGGGCAAAGTTACATGGGGAATGCTGAGAGTTGGGAGATCTTCTCATCCCCAGTGTTATGCTGGGTGAGCTACTTATCTTTTTAGGGGAGAAGGGGGCAGGCTGCAAGGGGAACAAGGCAAAGCCCTATGCCAGAGGCTCTCCAGGCTGGATGGTACATGTCTCCAGCTTGCTCCCTGGCTGGGGGGAGCATCTAGGAAAGCCAGGGCCCAGGAGGGAGTTGTTCCTCTGGGGGTACTATTATATCTTGCTTTTTGGTGTCTATTTGGGCTGGGCAGGGAGCAGTTACACAAACAGTGGTGCTAGTAGTAGGTTGCTCCTAAATGCTCCTTTCCAGAGAAGAGGCACAATGATCAGCCCCAAAATCACCCCTTGCCTTGCCTGTACAACTGCCATACTTCATCAGGACAAGCAGGAAGGGGCTGTAGGAGCTCTGAGTATCTCACCTGGAAGGAGAGTAGGAGTGGGCCAGGCTCTTTGCTGTGGTGAGGTGGAGAGATTCCATCAGTGGGAACTCAGGTGCTGCTGCTTTTACAAGGTCAAGTCTGTTTATGCAGCGGTATGTGGAAATGCTTCACTTGATAAATGAGTCTGACAGAGGGGAGGGTGAAGCCCAGCCTGGAAACAGACCTGAGGAAGGAGGTCAGTTTCAATGGGGTGTCTGTCAAAGCTGCTGAAAACAGGAACTCAAACTAGACCCTTTAAAAATAGACCGTGTAAGTCAGGGCAATTTCAAGCCACAAAGCTTACTACTGTGCTTGCTTTCTGCCATATATAGCGATATCCATTCAGTGAGGTGTTTCTTCTGCTGTTTACTGACCAGTGAATACCTCTTGGTCAGGTCCCTAAGAGGTAGCAGCGCTACCTTCCCTTTGTAGCTTTGTCCTTTGGCCAAGGAAAGGTCCAAAGGTAAAAAGCTGAATATAACCTCATGTGGGGATGGAAACGTCAGCCTCAGCAGTCTCATCTCACCTTCGGTCCTTAGGGACAACCTGCCACTGTTCAGGGAAGGAACCACTGAGAGCTGCTACGAACCCGTGCTGGTCGGTGCAGACATGACGATGGTGTCTTTGGAGATAAGCTGATGGACTTTGAGGGGTTGGATTCACATACAAAAGGTTTTTGGCGGCCTTGAGTATGGCAAATCCCTGCAGTGGTTCCATAGCCAAACTGGGAGGACCCTGGAGGCCTGAGGGTGGAGCAGGGACTGAGATGAGCTGTGAGGTTTGGCTTTTCCTCCTAGGTCCCTTTGAAAGAGAAACAGAAGAAACGTGTTCTATGTGATGCAGGGAGCAAGAGAGGGAGTAGTGTGGTCACCCTCACATCAGGGAGAAACCTGCAATCTCTGTATGGACCAGATCTGTCTGATTTTTAACGAGTGAGGCAGCTCAGCCTCTGTCACTTGTCGGTCCTCACAACAGCTAGTGAGGCCACCCAGCTGCCCTGGGACCACGGTGGGAGCTCAGTACAGGTACCCCCCACAGCAGCAAGGGCAAGTTTAAGGTTAAAATTCTGCCCAGTGCTGCTTGTTTTTGCAGAGCATCGGAGTAGGATTATTGTTTCACTGCTGCAGTGGAAACGGAGGTTGGAGAGGATGGAAAAAAGGCTGTTCCCAAGCCAAATTAAAAACATTGTTCTGACCTTACTCAAGAAGCTGCATCTTCCCTCTCTTTCCTCCCCCTCACATTCCTGTCGTAGTAATCACTGATCTCTAACCTCAGCTTCATCTGCCACAGCTAACCACTTAAAAAATGCACTTAAACCCCCCCGAGTCTCTGCATACACCTCTTCTTGCTGTACCTCAGCACTTCCAGGGCAGAGCTATCTGTGGAGGGGCGTGAGTCAGCAGGGCAGGTTTTGAATAGGATTGTGTCAGGGCAGCTGATGACTGTGTCCAGAGAGCTGAGATGGCCTAACCTGGCGTGTGTAGCTCAAGGAGTTATTTTGCTTCTCCTTTCTGTTTGCACATAAACAGATTTCAGCTGATGACACAGTCATCAGACTTCCTGAGCTAATAGGAGGCTGCTGCAGATGATGTCCATTTTGGAGGCTCTTAGGAGAGTTTGTTTCCTAATTTGGTCACAGTGTGCTCAGGGCTGGCCTGCTTTCCTTTTTTCTCCTTTTTTTTTTTCTTTTTAAAAACACCCGTCCTTTTATATCACTGTTGTGGAGGGGAAGCTGTTTGTAGGGGAGAACCTCTAGCTCATCTCACTTCCTCTCTGCAGAGGAAGTGATACTTGGAAGGTCTCCCTGAAGAAGCAGTGCAGGTCTGAAGCTGATCTTTCCAGTTGTTTCTTGGGGGCTTTTAATTTTTTTCTTCCTCCTTTACCACTCTTTTTTGAGCTCGTCTCAATGAGCCTTCTGGCTTTTTATCCCTTTTGGGTGGTCCTCTGAGCCCTTAGTGCTAGAGGACTTTGGAATAGTTCTCTTAAATGACAAAGTGAGCTGTGCTGCAGTTAAATAGTTACATTGATAAGTGTGATCTGTTGGAATATATACTGCAAGGAAGAGACACGTGTGTGATTTCAGCTAATGGAGAGACCACGTGCTTTTGCTTTTTTTCCATGCACCATCCCTGGCAAGAGACCTGGTACCATGGAGGAAGCCATAAATGCCAAGCACAGGGAGAGGAAATAGTGTTGCTGGTCAGTTCTGCTAAAAGGCCTTTAAAAAGCTTCCTCGTGGGTCTTGCAAATCTTTGAGAAGACCAGGGACCACCAACCCCTGATGGTTGCTTCACCGAGCTGATGACTGCTTTTTGCTGTTGGACCAGAATCGGCCACAAACAAGCGTGCAGGAGACAGTTTAGTCCTTCCCCTGTCCGTGTGAGTTTTCATTCAGCAAGAGGAAGAGCTGAGGAATCAACATCAAACCTGTAGGCTCCTTTATTTTATTTCTATGCTGGACTTAGCAGGAAAAGAAAAAAAAGTTTCCAGGTGATGCAGTTGAGGGTACAGCTCCAGCAGCTTTATTCAGTGCTGTCGGGAGGCTTGTGTGTGCCTTACGTGGTGGTGAAGCTGTTACCACTGAGGTAATGGCTGTGTCTGCTGGAGACCCCCTGGCCTTGGAAGCACGAGGAGATGCTGGGTTACCTACTCAATGTAGGTACGTGCCATAAACAGCTTCAGCAGAGCCTCAGGTGAAGGTGCACCAGTGCAGTTTGATTACTGGAGTTGAAGGTTTGGCTTGGAGATGGGCAGGTATGGGCTGGTCTCTGCAGATGTTCCTTCTGGGGAGAGGAAACTCCACCATGTATTGTGTGCTGGATGCCTGGTTACCACTGACCTCTGAAACGTAAGCAATAGAGAAATGGGAGCATGAAGTGGTGAGGCAGCAAGTTTAGAGAGGAAAAGGGAAGGTGAAGCAGAAGTTTTCTTCTAATTTAGTAAAAATCACCTCTGTCTGTCATTCTTATTTGCATATCATCTTCTAATTAGCCATGACTGACTCACCCACCACTTCCACCTGAAAGCAGTGATATGTTTTGAAGTATATGGGTTATAATCTCAGTAGGCCAGCATTTCTTCTCCTCCTCCTCCTCCCTCCCCTTCCAATGCCCCCCAAAATGCATTCTCTTATTGCTTTTGACCTTCAAGCCTCTTTTCTTCTGCTCTCTCTCTGTTACTACTCTTGCATTATTAATGGGACTGTAGCAATCCAGCCAGAACACTGACATTACTAATTACTACTTGTAGCAGAGGAATGAACAGCAAGATACAAACTGGGTCAGGAGATGTTGTCATCATAAAACAGATAGCATCAGAACTGAGGAACAGGACCCTTTGTCCAGGTTTGGGGTGGAAACAGCCTCATTCACCCAGTAGCATACCTGTGCACGTCCACCACGCGTGTCCTCCGCGCTCATTTGCGGCGTGCGGAGAGGAAGAACACAAACACCCCCACAAACCTTAACAGACCTGTAATTTATGGGAGCAGAGGAATGGCAGGATACGCTGTGCTCTGCCTGGTAGCGCTTCAAGCATCGTAAAATTCATGTGCTCTTCGCTGCTGGTGCCATAGTAGGAAGCCCCTTCCCTTCTTGGTGTCAGAGGCTGAGGAAGCTTAAGCGGCTGCATTCATTTTTGCATTCAGCGAGAGCCTGTCATGCTTGATGTGTTCAGATTGTCCTTGGTAGTACCAAGGGCATCCTCCAGCAGCCAACAGCTCTCCATGCTCCATGTAAGAAGAGAATACAGCTGCTGTGAAATCAGAACGAGAACATTATTTTGGGGATGCAGCGATTAACCTGTGGATCCAGGGCTGCTGTAAGCAGAAGGAATTGCCTGTCTCTGGTTAATGGAGCTGTGCCTCCTCACTCAATTGGGCAGAGCATCCTCCTAGGAATCTGGCATCCCTTGGAGGCCTCGTGTGAACAGTTGTGCTGTTGCATTCGCTTGCTCCTTCTGAGAGGGACCGGTGTGAAAAGGGAAGTGTCGTTTACTCTAAAACATACCGACTCTTATGGTAAGTGACAGTTGCAGGAGTTAATCTCCAAGCGTGTGCTATTTTGTAGCTAAAGCAGCTAAAACACACGGTCAGCAAGAAAACCCACATACAAAATTCATCAGTGTGCGCTGGCCCAAGACCACAGCTTGTCTCCCCAAAGGATGCTTTAAAGAAAGACAGACAAACTGATGTCTAATCTCTCCCAGGGGTATAAATTTTCTTGCACATCTCCGGGTGAGATAACTGGCTCAAGGTGGCAGATTCCCTAGAAATCTTTTGGAGACAGGGGAAGGGACTCTGTTTCTTCCCCCTCTGCGTTGCTGGTCCCAGTAGGCATGACCACCTGCGTGTGCATGGGTTGGGTGATGCCCCTTTTGGAGGAACACGGGGAAGCATCGAGGCGATTTGCGCTCGGTCCCTGCGAGGCGGTTGTGCACCCAGTTACCGGGTTCTATTCTACGATTCCATTTGTATTCCCAACAGAGCTGGGAGGCCGGCACGTGAGCAGCGTGACTTCCTCACGAGTCAGCCGGTAACGCGCACAAAGCGAGCTGGATACTCAGGCTGGGCAGACTTGACAATATCCCCTTTCAAAGATTATCCTTTAAACTGTCTTAGTCGCCTTTGGTGCCTGCCTGAGCCTTTTGTAAGGATGAACAGTATTTAAAAGAGGCTGGCTACTCTAATCTCTTCTCTGTGGGCTGAAAAAAAATCCATCCTGCTGTAGCTAGCCAACTTTATTTCCTGAACTGATGGCAAGAAGAGTAGGGGTCTTAAATCCTGGCTCGTGATTTAGCTGTGGTGTTGGTGGGGCTGCCTGTTATCTTGAAGTGAGGCCAGAGCAGAGCTTTGCTAGCGCATCTTAGGGTGAGCACACGTTCCCCTGAAGTGGGAGCTGATGATGGGCAGTAATTTCTACCACAGATTTAATAAAGCCATTGTGGAGCTGGAGAAGTCTAGAGTTTACAACCCCCATACACTTTTTTTTTCTTTCTTTTTAAGAGGCAGGTACTGATTTGCCATTAAAACTGAGCATTGTCAGTAAGGAAAATGCTTTTTCTGACCGAAATTTCATGTGCACGTATTTAATTAAAAGGCGACAGGGTTAATGAAGCTTTGAGTGCATAAGGCTTCATTCCCTGAATTTAATTTTCTTTAATTGCTCCAGAGATTAAAAATCCCATCTGTGGTTGTCCCCTAACATGTGAATTAAGGAAGTGGAAAGGGACAATTTGAATTATCTCATTCAGTGCCAGCTCTTCCTCTTCTACTGATTTTTCATCTCTTTGGTTGAAATAGGATTAGATAAAAAGATTTTAAGTCAGTGTTCTAGCTTAGCAGTGGAATTGACACCTGGGACACTGGGCATGAGGTGAAAAACGGGGAGTATCTGTGCAGCTCATGTCACTCATCTCTCAATGTATTGCGGAAGATTGACAGCAAATGTGGGTCGTTATACTTTTCCCACCTGTCACTGTGTTCAGGATTGGAGGGGTTAAATTAACTGGATTGCTGCCCCAGCCCAGATCAAACCAGCCTTCATTAGTGTGCAGGTTAAAAAAAAGGAGGAGGGGGGGTTGTGTGTTTTGGGGGTGGATTTCTTTCTTGTTTGCAGAGGAGTTTGAGTAGTGGGGTTAATGCCTAAAGCCCTTGAGAGAATCAAGGTCTTTTTGTGGTCCTGTCATCATAACTGCGTGTGAACTTGTAGGCCAAGCTCTGCAAAGCTCTCTAAAAAGGCAGAAATCTAAAATGCAGAGAGCAAATCCGTGAGCCAGTGAAAGAACAGTGATGGAAACAGCTGATCATGTTCCTGGTTTCATTATAGTAAAAACTTAATACGCTTGCTGAATATCTCGTGCGTGGCACGCTCTGTCTCTTTGACAGATACTGTCAGATATTCCAAGGCTACTGGAGGTTTTTGTGTCCTCCTGAGACACGTGTCCCTCATGGGCTTGTTAGCAACTGTCGCCTTGACTGGATTGTTAATAGAAAAGAAAGCTTCCAGCAGCAACAGAAGACATTGGGGGTTGATTTAATGCACATCTACTGTTGGAGCAATGGGAGCAGCAAGCGTTTTAGGGTTTTGCCTTTTGGAGATCTTAGCTGCCAAAAATCCTTGGGAAAATGCCATTGCATCCCCTTGATCTGGCGGAGGTTTGCCATAACCAGCCAGCACGTGGTACTGATAGATGAGCATCTCTACATAAAAAGGTATTTCAGAGTTGTCAGGCTTTCCCAGTAAGAGTCTGGTGGCTTCTGGTAAGCTGTGGTGCCTGGGGTATGTTTGAGGGCTGGGGGACTGTTCTGGATGAACTGTGCTTTGCTCTCAGGAGGGTATCTGGTGGTCTGCTGTGGGAAGAGCTGCTCTGCAGGTATCTCTGCCTTGGTCATGGAGCTGGAGGGGTGTGAGGGTGGGCTTGGCACCCGGCACCCTAGTGACGTGCATCTGGAGAGGTGCCCTCTGTGTGAGCACTAACCTGCACTCATCAGCCATAGCAGCTGAATCTCTGCCTGAACAGATGAATCTATAAAACCATTTGGGTTAAAGCAAACACAATTATTTTCTGGCATTCTTTAGTCCTTCCTTATTTCCAGTCAGCCTTCTCACCTTCAGCTGGAGTCAGCACAAATACGTCTCCGGCTTGCACTTCTGGCCTGAAGGAAACCACCTTCTTTGCTACTACATAACACTTCTCCTGCGCCTTGATGGTTTAATGACCTCTGCCCTGTCAAATAACTAATGGCCAGGTCGTTGTGCCAGGGTTTGGGAGGCCCAGGGTCTGCCCTGTGTGCGGCTGCTCCTCCCGCTGTGGGCTCAGGGAGCAGAGGTGATGCTTAAGTGTTCTCCATGCTGCTACCAGTGTAAACAGAGCAGATGTTTCCCTGAGTTGGAGGAGCATTAATGGAATGCGTCGGCCCCGGCTGATGTAAAACATCGCCGCGAATTTTGGGGATGAGGTCAGCGGGACTGAAAGCTGATGGGAGTTTAATGTCAAGTCTGCCTCTCCGAGCCGAGGGGTCAACAGAG
Source organism: Chloroceryle amazona (assembly GCA_027560015.1). NCBI lineage: Eukaryota > Metazoa > Chordata > Aves > Coraciiformes > Cerylidae > Chloroceryle > Chloroceryle amazona. The sequence goes on along the minus strand of JANHFX010024488.1, from coordinate 33,072 downwards.
AAAGCTGGGGCTAATGGAAATGCAAGTACCCTTGTCATAAATCAGTGCCCAAATACTGAACAGGCGTAGCTGCCGCTGGATCCCGCAGCCGGCGACGTTCCTGTAACCGCACATTAGCTATCCAGCGGCCGCCCGGCTCGCCGGGTGCTCCCAGAGTTAGTGGTTGACCTTAGAAGGCACAAACAGGCTGAAAACAGAGGGTATGGGGAAGGCTTTCCCTCTGTGTGCTGGGAAAGCCCTGCCTGCTTCACTGTCTTCCCCCTGGTGTTTGTGGGGTCCTGTGGTTACCACGTCCCACCCGTTTGGGGAATGGCAGCAGGGACCTTGTTCAAAACAAGGTAAGAGGAGAGGGCTGGTGTTTGTGCCACGAGGTTGAGAGGAAGTCCCGAGACATCCAGGAAAGTGTTGAGAGGCAGGAGGCAAAGCAGGCTTGGCACTGCTTAGAGGTCATACGATTTTTTTAAAAAAGCAAACAAATCTTGTAAAGTAAAAAACAGCATTTTTTTGAGACAATGCAAAGTCAGTTCACTCTCCAGAGTAACCAACATACTTCCTGTAAAGCTGGACACACCAATTGCCAACAAGATAAGATTGTCGTGGTCGTGTTTGTTGGGTGATTTATCCCCTGTGAAGCTAATCTGAAAGAATGGTTTATTGCTCTATTTATTTTTTCAAAAAAGCTTCTCTGGCCTCATTTTTTTGTGCTGGGAGCATGCATGCCTTTAAGCTAAATCTCAAAGCCCTGTTGAAATTGGGGGCTGTCTTCAGGGTTGCTGCTTACAACACAATACCCGGGGGCTGTTAGTGGCAGAGGTGCCATTCAGAAGCAGATCGGTGAGCATCTGTCCCCAAGGCCTTTTCGGTATTGAAAACCCTCCCCACAACATCCAGCCTTATACAAACCAACAAAGCCCCTCTGCAACTAGGAGGTGGTTTGGGGTTGGTTTGTTTGTTTGCTTTTCTTCCTTTCTGGGCCTTCCTTAAAGGGCAGGGGTTAAAACAAAGCAGATGCTCTTGGATGGTGTCTCTGCTCAAGCAGTTGCTGTAAGAGGCTTTGCCTTGGCTTTCGGCATGTGGAACGAGGGTGCTACCTCCTGTATGGATGGGGACAATGGACGTCAGGCTTAATAAAAAAAAATATCAGTCTGAAAGAGCCAGATGATCCCCTGAGAGGGGTGTATCAGTGGTGCTATTGCATGACCTCCCATCCTAAAGCTGGTCTATGCAGTTGTCAGTGTGGGTAAAACCTGAAGGTGCCTCCCTACAGCATTGTCCCCAAACAAGGGAAAGGATTGCAGCTATCAGAGTGCCTCTGAAGAGAGGGATGGATCTTCCAGGTAGCTGGAAGCCGTGCCAATTTGTGCGTTTGCTGGTAGCCTGCTACTATATTTAGTTTCTCTTGGCCTCCTGGGACAAGCATTGAACCTTTCTAGATATGGAGATAGGCACAACAGCAGCCAGCTGGGAACAGCGGCTGCCAACTGCTCGCCTTTATGGCTGTTGTTTCAGCCTCGGTCCTTGCTGTTCCCCTGTTTGGGGTAGAGGATGGTGAGGTTATGTGAACGAGGGTTGGCTTTGTAGCTGTTCTGAAGGGCTATTTTTTTCAATGAAAGCTGCTTTATTTTTTTGGAGTATTTTGTTCTCCTGTGGCTTTAACCCTTTGTGGTGTATTTCAGGTGTGCAGAGTGAAGAGCAGGCACTTTGTAGGAGTCATTAGGGAACTTTTCCAGTTCACAGACAAACGAGCAGATACTTTCAGATGCAAATTTCTTTTGCTGTAAGAGATCCCTGTCTTGAATAATTCTGACCTACCCATGTAATTAAATGAAACATTTTTTTTTTTCTTCCTGGAACTTTATTCTGATTGCAGCTGTTGTACAAGCTATAGATTTCTAGATCTGTGTCAGAAAACCATGACTTCAGACCACTGGGATTTTTGTGGGTGGGTGAAAGTGATAACAGATTAATGAGTTTTACTGAGCATCTCCATCTGCCAGACTAAACCACATTGTGCAGAGGAGACAATGCAGCTGTTTTGAGCCGGTCCTCTAAAAGCAAAGCACCCTTTACCTAGTCAAAGCTGACCCCTGATCTACAAACAACAAGCACTGCTCGTTTGGAAGGCAGTGCCTTATATATAATTATATTTACTTTCCTTTTTCTGAGCGCTGTGATGAACTCGAAGGGTGCAAATGAAGAAAAGTGATGCTCCTGGGGAGAAATGCAGGTGAACCCCTAAGGACCAGGTACTCACCAGATAATGTGGATCGGGTTTCTTGTTTGAAACTTGAACTCTTGCTTATTGCTCTTCCACTTGAAATTGCCTTCGTTAGGCTTTACCTCCGTGAGCAGGTAAATTAAAACGTGTAGTATAAAACGAGCTTTCTCGATGGCAATGTGGGCGACTCGTACCGGAGGAAGATGACTGGCAGGCAATAGCTGTGCGTGGCCCTACATGTAAAAGTCTCCGCGCTGTCTCAAATTGTCCTTGGCTCAAATCTCTGCCGCTGCGAGGGGCAGCCTCGAAGTCCAGCTGCGAGCAGAGGCAGGGTGAGGAGTGAGATGACCTGATCAGGCAAAAGCTGCTGTGCATTAGCTGTAGCTGTTAGTTTCTCTGTTCCCTCCTGTGAGCTCTGAAAGTTAAATGGGAATGAAGTAGCTGCTGAATAAGAGACATGTTCCCCTTAACCTGCATCCTGTTACATGTAGCAAGTTGCCATGGCTAAGACACCAATCAATTATTATTTTGAAATTGAGGTTTATGAAGCAGCTTTTTTCCTAGAAATGGGTATTTGTCATCCCCAGTGCCCAGAAGGTACCTGCAGAAGCGAGCGCTGGCGGTGGTGTGGTGTGTGCCTGCACATATGCGCTCCCCTGCCATTTCTGTACGCACAGTCTCTCATTTTTTTTACATTGCCTGCAAGACTGGAAAAACAGCCCCGACCCTGAGGAGCCCAAAGGCCCTGGGGAGGTGGAGGGTGTGGGGGAAAGGCTGCCTTGGCTGATTTGGCTCTTTAAAACTGAAAAGTGTTTACGCAGTGCACTGGGTGGACTGTTCTTGTATGTACTGGGTTGTGTAACTGCACAGCTCTACCAGAACGGACCGAGGTCCTCTGACTTGTCTCACACATGGACTCAGTACAGCTACTTGTCAGGAAGATGCAAAACCCCCATGATCTGTTTCCATGCCTTACTCCAGATGCCTCTCTGCTCAGAGTGCCTGGAGTGTTGGTGGCTCTTCCTGCTTTCTGTGGGCTTGGTGACAGAAACTGTCCTTAAAGTCTGGACTGGACAATCCCTGTGAAGTACCTCACATCACTATGGAGAAGTGAAAGCAAGCAATGCAATTACCAGGAAAGCTGATGTAGTCCTTGGACTGCATAGTGGGGCATGCACAATCAGAGAAAGATCCAACTTTCTTTGTATTCCAGCATTAGTGACACCAATGTTTTGTTCTGATTCTTGGTCAAGAATGACTGGAATCTGGAAGACCCTTAGACAAAGTTTTAGAAGTATTCTCTGAAGTCTGTGTTGCAAGATGTTAACATTAACTCTTAAAGTGTTACTTGCTACCCCTTCCAAGAGGTATGCAACTTCTTAAACATAGCAGGCAATGGTAAGATGAATTTTTAGACTTTTAATAGTAAAGCTGGTTGAAAACCTGTGCTTTGGGTCAGCCTGGAATTTTGGGATTGAATTGGGTATCTCGGTTGAGAAGGAGAAAGGGAGAATTTAGACTTAATTGTAAATGGAATTGGTGATATAGGGAATAGATGCTTGTATAGGACACCCTACATCAGTGCTCACTTCTGGCTTCATTCTGGGTTGAAGTTTCTTGCTTTAAGATCCTTACAGTCGGCAGCCCCGCTGTTTTGAGCTGTGATTCAGCTGGGTTGTCCAGGCTTAAGCCAGTCTAGGTGTGAACAGCCATGGCTGGCTGACAGCCAGGGAACAAAAGAACTGCCCACAGTGGTAGCCTGGATTCAGTAGGCAGTGCTCTCCCAGGGACCATGCTCTGGCTTCATTAGTGCTACCAGGGGAGAGACAACTGTGGAACATGTGTGATTCAAAGGCCAAGGGACAAAATCAAAGGAGAAACATTTATAGAGGATCACTAGACAAAGTACCACGGCTGGTGCAGAAGGGAGAGCAGCGTGCCAGCCCTGTCTGTGAGGTGCTTCCTGTGCTGGACACAGCACAGGTCTAGATGGACTTCTAGTGACACCACCCTTGCTCATGGTAATTTTGCTGGTGGAGAAAACTAGCAATATCTTGATAGACAAGAGTAAGGGATCTGTATGAAAAGGGCTATAGGTAACAACTGCTGCATCTAAAACTCTACTTTGGGCATAACCTAGAATCCTAGAATGGTAGGGGTTGGAAAGGACCTCTGGAGATTTAAACCGACCCCCCTGCCAAAGCAGGAACACCCAGGGCAGCCCACACAGGAACAGATCCAGGCAGGTCTTGAAAGTCTCCAGAGAAGGAGACTCCACAACCTCTCTGGGCAGCCTGGGCCAGGCTCTGTCCCCCTCACAGAAAAATTTTTCCTCATGTTGAGGTGGATCTTCCCAGGTCTCACCTTGCTACCACTGCCTCTTGTCCTATCACAGGGCACAACTGAAAAGAGCCTGGCCCCTTCTCCTTGACACCCACCCTTCAGATATTTGTAAACACTCCTAAGAGAGACATTCCAGTCCCTTCAGCATCCTCATAGCTCTGACCTCTGCAAGCAGCCTTCATTTGGGCACAGTGTGTGTTAAATGGCTGTTGCTCCAGGTGGAGGGCAGTCCTTTCTGGACCTATAAATTGAGAGAGAGGTTTTGCTTTAAACTAGGGCTCCTCGAGTTCTGCTGCTGAGCCAGTGCACGTGGGTGTACGGGAAGGTCCTGCTCTGGGTGGTTCTCTGCACATTTCTGCTCGTGACTCTCCAGTTAGCATTGAATACAGATGTTTGTTCATATACTTCAAAAAGGCTGGTCTGGAGCTAAACTCTTCTTTGCAGCACTCCACCTCCCGCTTCATATTTTAAGGCTCTTTACTCTCTCATAGTAATCTTCCAAGTGGATTAGCATGGGTCACCAAGACATCTCCCTCAGTAAAATACAGCAAGATGTTCCTGTCATCCCCTGAAACACTCCAGCACTCCACCCCATCGCTTATCAACCTGCACTCCACTAATCTGAATAGCTCTGTCATAGCCAGATTAACAGAAAATCCCGGCAAATATTTATGGTTCCCTTCAAGGTACGTATTAATTGGAGAATGTGGAGTAGATGTTTCATGAGGAGAGCTTGGAGACCTTGCTGAGAAGGGATTCTGCCAGGCTGGGGAAGCTGCTGCTGGCTCGGGGAAGAGGTGTGGGGCAGCTGATGCTGCTGTGGTGTTAGTGAGGGTTCAGAGGGGGACCTGGGGGCCAGACAGCCTTGATGTGGAGCATCCCCAGGTGAGGATGGGGAGAGGAGCAGCTGCAGCTCACAAAGGGAAAAGGGGGAGCAAGGACCAGCATCTCAGATGGGCCCCAATGCTATAATGGCATCGTGCAGCAACTCAGTGATGAGACTAAAGGAAAAGAAACACAAAGGCAAAGCAAAGAAGGAGCAGCTTGAGGCTTGAGAAATGAAGCAAAAGAGCTATAGAGCAAGGTGGCATCTAATAAATACCTGGGCAGGCAGTACTGGGTGGGAGGTGATAAAATCCCTGTGCTCATAAAAAGGTCTAAGCCAAGCTTTTTGAGTGGCAGCATGGCAGCACATGTCAACCATGCGCTCGGGAGCTGTGGAGGAGGACCCCGTGAGGACTGTGGTGGGTGCCTCAGTAGCTCTAAACTCTGAGATATCTGATGTCCTTAGTGTGCCATAGTCGAAGAATGCTTTGTGCCTGGCAAGGCCGTGCTAATGAGTAACGCTTATAAATATTGCCCCCTCTTTCCCAGAGCTGGGAAAAAAACCAACAGATTCCTTGTTATTTGTGTCTGGTTTGGGGAGATTTCTTCTGAATCGGCTGCAGAGCTGTGACACCAGAGGGAGCAAGTGAGCCTAAAATAGTTGCTTTCAACAAAAACCAGCAGCAAATAATCACAGCCTTTGCAAGAGGTAAATTAAAACCATCTCCAGCTTGGGAAACATGCACGGCTCAGCATCTTTCCTCCATAAATATTTCCCTGCTGTTAAATATCTGTAACCCTTTCAGAGCCCAGCAGCTCTGCTCTTCCCAGCTGCGAGCTGCCTTCTCGCCATGTGCTGGGCAGAGGTTTTCACTCAATGGTAACTGAGCTCTGTGGCTCTGTCGGACCTTGCTGGCTCAGAGAAGTCAAGAAAGGATGGTATGAAACCAGTCTGGCTTTCCTGCCTGGCACTGGGCAGTGTGACATCCCTATGGAGTGGTTGTTAGTACTGGAGCAGTAGGTGTAGTCGTTTCCTTGGCACCCCTCATGCGTTTCTATTGCTAGAGAAACACTTCAGCTTTGGAGGAGCTTGGTCCTGCTGTCTTCTCTCACCTCCTTTAAACATGGGGCTTGTCCACTCTTTGCACACTCACCAGGAGGAGTCGAGTAGCTGGAAATTATGAGGAGTTAGCATATATGTTATCAAAGCTGAGCCAGCTGATGAGCTTTGCCACCCTATTGCCATGGCATTGCATCCATGGAGATATGATGAGGCATACACTGGATTTTGCTGCGAGGAAGCTGAGAGCAATCTGCCGTAAGAGGGCTCCAGAGCCCTGTTCTTGAGCACTCTCCTTTGTGGAGCGATCTTCCCCTTTTTCTTTACCAGTATGTCCCAGCTGCCTTAGCAAAACCCAGTTACACCTCCTCTAAAGATTTGATTTTTCTTACATTGCTCAGGTTGGTTATGAACCTGGTCTCTTCATTTTAACCACTCTAGTTGTACACGCTGCAACAATGCCTCGTACTAACAAAGCTTATTTCTTTGTCTGAATAGAGAAATTTGACTTGGGGATGCTCCTTCCCTTCTCCTGTCACCACTCTACTCCCAGAGCAGGAGCTGGGTCAGTACAGCCACAGGGAGAGGAGTCCTGAGACCCCTCTGAGAGGCACCATTCATCTGTATGCAACGGGCCGTGTCCCTGTCTGGTGCCAAACACAATGAGACTCGGGATGGGGTTTGGGGCAGGGGGGAGGTGTGTTGCCATGACAATACAAATTGCAGTTGGGTGACTCTTCAGAGAAAAGTGTCACAGTTTTTAAAGGGGAGGGGGGAATGTGCAAAATAATAGCATATGAAATATGGTGTGAATTCCACCTTCACGTAGATGCAGCTTGCTAGAAAAAGGTGGAGCTGTAGGTGTTAATTCTGGAAACATTTTTTTCTTCCCCTTGGGATGTTGAGGGAGCATTGAGAAGATCATGCAGGAGCCAGGCGTCCTATGAGTAAGCGTCCAGCAAGTTTTCCATGCAAATATTTGGACTTGCAATAATGAGTTCCAGTAATAGCTGACTGCTGACTTGCAGCATGGGAGGAGATAGTGGGGGAGCAGGGAGCGTGTGCTGATAGCGTGCTGACAGTGAAGGTGCAGCTGCCAGTCTGGTGCAGTCGGGTGCAGTGCAGATGGCCAACTATTTATATTTCTGTTGTGCCTAAAGCAGATTCCTCCGTGTTACTGGTGTCTGGGGGAAAGCAAATGGCCCCTGAAAGCCAGAAGTGATGAGGATGTATTTACAGGAGAGGTGGTGAGGTCCAACAGACCTAGTCCTGCTCTAAGGGCTTTTTAGGAATCTCCTTGTTGATCCTGTTTAGGTGGAACTGTTCCAGTCCTGCTGCGAATTCCTGTTAGAGGCCAGTTTTGTTTTCAAGCACAGCTAGTGTAAGGTCTGTTTCTACTTTGATCTGGCACCTACTTGTAAGCTTGTCTCTCTTAAACATAGACTCCAAAGAACACAGTAAAACAGGTGTTTGTTGGAGTTTTTTAACTGGCATTCTCCCCAAACTGTTCACAAGTTGAAACTAAACTTATCCAGTTGCCTGTAATTCAAGATGTGTGATGATTGCACTGGTGTCGCAGCCTGTTGTGTCTTGCTGAGCACAAATAGAAATTCTGAGGAAGGATGGGATAATTAGAAGCAATCCAGTGATCCTTGTGACTGTATAAAAATAACAGGACTTTTTAAGGAAGCGTTATTTTTAGCAGCCTCACGTCAAAAAAAGATTTGTGAGGTTTTGCATCAGAAAACAGTAAAATAAGGTAGTGTACCTGCTTCTTTTTTCTTCTTTTCTGTTTTTTTTTGTTTGTGTTTTTTTTTCTTGGTGGTAGTGGTTTTGTTTTGTGGTTGGTTGGTTGTTTTTTGTTTTTCTGAGTATGATGTGTGCCAAGGGTCTTGCTTCATTAAATTAATTGGCACTGGAAGTTGCTGGGGTCACAGACACAGCCCTCTGGCTGGCTTGCAAGGGGACCCACAACCCTTGGAACACTTAGTGCATAGTGAAGATCTGATTTAAGAAGAATATACTTCAAACAATACACCCTAAGAAACTTTGCACCCTGGAGCCATGTCAGTCTGATCTGGTTTTTACTTTGGTGTTTATTGTGTCTTGGGGAGGGGAGCTTTTTTCCCCCCTGTTTGCCTGATCTAGAATGAGACTCCTGGAAAACAAGGTGGTTTTCAGGCTTGAAAAGTTGCTCTTTCAAGGGAGAGGTTCCAGTTTGGTGACCAAAATCAAAAAGCAGTGTTTCTATGGGCTTTATGTTCCAGTATATCTTCTCTGTGCTCCTGGAGAGTCAAGCAGTAGCGCTTACATATTTAACAAAGGAGGAGAGGGCAGAAGGTCTCAATAGCTGCTCACTTTGCCAAGCAGCGTCTAACCCACGGCACCAAACCACAAAGGTGCTTGGTTGTGGTGTGTGTCTTACCAAAGGTTAAGCTTACGCACCTGAACAAGGCTAAATGAAACTCAACATAAATACTGAAAGTGATTTGGGGTGGGACTTTGGCTGGAGAGCAGTTGGAGATGTTCGGAGATGCCCTGAGTGAAGTGGCTTGTCCTAAGGTCTGGTGTGGGACGGAGCAGTATTTCTGTTGTTAAAAAGGGAAGGATGCAGATCCTTTAGTGTTGCCTGGTTCCCTTCTTCCTGGAAGTCTTCTGGGTTGAGTGCTGGGGAAGGAGGATGTGCTGGAGCCATGCATGTGGGAACCACAGTAGGGAAGAAACTTGGAGGCATTGAGTACAAAGCGGTGATTCTTTGACTTCCTCTAAAATGCCTTTTTAACTTAAAGCTCCAACTATGTGGTTTCCTCAGTAACAGCAACATCCTCTTAAAAACCTACACTAGATAATGTTTTGGGATCTTAACATGCCCTACGAGCATGACTTTTCTCCCCAAATGGAGATAGCATCTCCCTTAATAGGACTTGACGAACTGAAGCTCGAGTTCATTTTTACTTCTGGAGTAGTAACCAGTTTTGTGGTTTCCACCCAATACTGCTGCAGTGTTTTATGTGATTCTGAAAGCGAAACTAGCGCTGGGCAAAAATGAGATTGTCCTCTTGGCTTCTGTTGTTGATGCATCTGAAGTGCAAGGTGCAAAGTGCTGATGGCAACGAGCAAGTGAGTTTCAGTGCAGGGTCATTGGCCTTCGTCTAAGTGGGTTTAAGCGTGACTGTGTTTAATGGAATAATGGTAAGAAAATACTTTCCTTTTATTGTGGAGGTTTTTTTAATGAAAAAAAGTTCCTGTTCCTGAATAAAATAGCTTCTGACTGCACTTATTTTGGGTTGAGTGTCTGCATTTAAGCTCAGGAATTCAGTATAATATCTGAAAGAAGAGCCGTAGAGGTTCATTAAGCAAACATGCCCAAGCCCTAGCTTAAAAGGCCAAATGCATTCCTGATTTAAATGAAATTCTCACCTCGTTAAGCATCATATTCCTGAGGATGCATCAGGAGGGTTGTGTGGAATGGAGCACACTGGGTCACCTGGTAAAACAGCACATGGTGCATCTGAGGAGGCTTCCCAGACCACTCACAGCAGCCTGGGGCAGAGCTCCTTGAACGCTGCCTGGCTCTGCTGCTGTCTTTTTCTCTTTCCCTCTCCTTTTGTCTTCCTTTAAACCGAGACATCTGTGCTCCTCTGCAGTCTGGTGGTGTTGCCCATGTGCATCCCTGATGGAAGCAGGAGGAAAAACCCTTTAATCCTTATGGGGAGGGGGGGATGATGGTGGCCTCTGGTGTTTCCGGAGTTTTAAGGAAGTTGCTGAAGTTCCTCGTCGTTGACTCCCCTCTGCAGAAATGTGACAGATGGGTCTTTTCCTTTTATGGCCAATAATGCTGCCTTCCCTTTGCAATAAAATCCTGGGTTAGAAGTGGAAGCGAGAAGTCAGGCAGGGGGAAGGGGCTGCTCTTACCAGCTCCGAATGGGTGGGGATGTGATTTGCGACATAGTAAATTCTAGGCTAAAATAAACCCAAGTTACAACATCTACCTAGAGGTGCTGGTTTTGTTTGCTTGAGGGGTGCCTTAAGTTTACAGTCCTGTTGCTTAAGACAGCAATTAGGAACTGTGACTCTTCTTAATTTCATGGGGAGAAGCTGATCTGGTCCAAACCCAGGTTTTCAGATAGTCTGATTGAGTCTAGATAAAGCTGATTGAATCTAGATGATAAGCACAGAAAGACAATACCCACTTCTTGACAATCACCTTCAATCCTTCACCACGCAAAATGCCTTGGCCTCTTATGGATGTCTTAGAAGAGTTTTCTTCCTGGCCCCTAAAGAACCATTTTCCACAGCAGTTAATGGTGTCTCTGTGCCCGACACTTGGCAGTGGCTTCGCTCATTAGCTGAGAACAGGTAATGTCCCTCTGGGTGGTAATTGCTGATGGTGTTGGTAAGCCAAAAGCCAGCTTTGTCAGCCAATAACATCTCTTACAAATTGCAACTGGTTCGATGAATTTGAACCTTAAAAGTACTTTTTCTAATCAAGTGAATCTTCTGTTTCTCGCTACAAAGTGCTTCGTATCCTGTTTCACCCCGTTAATGCAAATGGCTCATTTGGCAATGAGTTGAACTGCTTGATTTTAAGTGGTACAGCTCTTGTTTCTTCCCTGCAAGATCTGTTGGCTGCCACTTCAGTTTCAGTTCTTATTCAACCTATGAGCTCAGAAATTAGGGGGGGGAGTAACTGTTTAGAAGAGTCTGTCATGATGTTCCCAGGACTGTCCATGAGCCTCCTTTGCTTCCAGTAGCCTCTAACCTAAAAAAAAATGGTTCATTGTCAGGCTCCTCAGCTCTTCCCTCTGGCAGACAGCTGAAAGACCGTTCTTATCCTGGTCCAACTGGTTATTTCCCTACTTGCACCTTTGAACAAATGAGTTGGGCATTCAGAGCAGGCAGTGGATGTGGGCTCGTGCAAGCACCTCGGTTTGTTATGGACCTGGTGCTTGATTCCAGCTGCCTCTCGCTCGGATCACCGCTTCCAATTGCAGATGGTACAGTTGGGGCTTCTCTTCTGAAGAGAGGAGTTTTAAAGATCTCTGTTCCTCAGTAGTCAGCTGTAGGAAGGGCAGCGGGGTTTGCTGACATGGAAAGCCTCTTGCCCAGGGTTGCTAACTGGCCAGTAGGAGCTAAATGGTTCCCCACGTGCTGGGGAAGCAGTTTGGAAATGGTTTTCGGTCGCATCCGCATATTCTTCAACTCTCTTTTAATGATGGGTGTTTGTGATTCACTACTTCTTTCTCTCTCTCTCCTTCCTTCCTCTCCTTGTCGTTACAATAGAGCTCCTGGGAAATGAGAACAAGATCTGTAAGCTGCTCAAGGGCTGGGGAAATGGCTGAAACCAACCCTCTTTCTCAATGCTTCATTTGTGCTGCCAAAACTGTTGATTTAATCTTTGGGTAACCCACACTCTGCGTTTTTGTCTGTGGTTCAGACACTCTGAGGGTATTGTACTTAATCCTTTCGGAGGAACTGCTTGTCCTGTGTAAATTAGTAGTCCACCCTTCTGGTAAGGTAACCCCTAAAGCACCAGACTTGATCCTCACCGATATTCAACCATAAGAAAGCACTTAATTCTTGAATTCTGTTGTTTTTCTTTGTCTGGATGTAGAAGGGAGGAGATGGTCTGTGTGCAATAAAGGTGACCAGTGGCCCCCGGTCTTGAAACAGCATTCCTCAGTGGCTGGGGTGGTAGGATGGTTTTACTTCTCCTGCACCAGCCACAATCCCCCCCTCAAATCTGGATCAATGTCAGTGATACAACACAAAACATTCTGGTTTGTTTTGCCGTTGTGGTTGGGTCATGACAGAAATGACTATTGCTGTGTGGGGATGAGTGCTGGGGACCAAAAGGATCCCTGGAAATGAGGTGGCTTCTGCTTCTGGGGGGTTTTGGCTTTTACAGAAAACCACCAGGCGCCATCTCTGGTTTGTGGACACATTGTGCTACACAATTAGTCCAACGGGGTGCTTAATGAAACTTGTGCACCCTGCTAAAGCGGGGGGAGAAGACAGGAACTGGTCCTTCTGATCAGTGCTTGTATGTGTTACAGAAAGGGAACTGCTTGCCTTGGGATTTCACAACGCCGGGGGTTGCAGCGCACTCTTCCCATCTCGCTTCTGTTGAGAGGGGCTGTCTTCTGAGTGGTGCTGGGACCTCCCGAATGTTTCAGGGGTTCAAGGTCTTGTTTTCAGTCTTGCTTTCCCTGCTTCTTGCACCATCTCGCATGATTGTGCAGAAGCGAGCCTGTCTTGTTGCATTACCAGCTTTCATTTCAGAGCTGGTGCCAGTGGAGAGGCTCCCCTTGGAATTGCTAACTTAGTTTAGCTTCAATGTCTGCAGATCTGAGACGGTTTTCCTCTTACTCCTAAGTGTTTCCAAGCCCCACATTTTTCTGTGACTACTAAAAGGAAAAAACAGTTAATTGAAAGGGATTACATGACTTAAATGAAAATTAAATTACAGATTAAACAACGCTCCTAATTAGAAGGCAAACTTGTCCTGCGTTGCCCTTGTTCGGCAGGGTATTTTGTAGCACCGCTGTCATTAACCAGCCATCCTCCCTCGGGCGTTGAGGTGACTGATCAGCTTTGGTCAAGATTAGACTGGTCTGGGGGTAAGCAGGCACTTTGCACGATGGCCTCGAATCGCTGCATCCCCTCTGGTGTGCTCCTTGTTGGGGCTGTCGGGTTCGCAGGGTGTGCACTGGGTGTCCCTCTGTTATTGCAAAGCCCCGAGGGTGGTACTGTCCTGCCTGGGAAATACCCCTGCTCTTTGACGTGCTGCTGTGACCCATGGGGATGCGACAGCTCACACCTTGCGAGGGCTGAAGCTCCAATTTTCCTGCATTGCAAGGTGTGCTTTGGGTAAGAAACGCTTCTGAGCACTGCAGCCTGTGCCCAGTTAGTTTTGGACATCACTTATTTCACTGCATCTCCTTCCCTCTGCTCCCGGCAGCCCTGGGGAGCCTGGTGCATCTACCAAAGCTGCGGGGCCAAACAGCCTTAGCAGGGCTTGAGAAACCACCCCCACGTTGCAGTTTTGAAGAGATTTTTTTGCCATCTCTGCACCAAACAGAAACCCAGGCCCAGCTGAAGTTAGGCTGGGCTGGTGGGTGCTTTAGGTACGGGAAGAAATGGAAATGATCACCTGGGGGCTCTGAAAGAGGAATCGGTGAGTTGCCAGCAGAGCTATTTCCCTGATTCGCTTTCAGTACTTCACTCTGCTTTATTTTGGTGCATACTTAATCGCTTGATATCTTTTTTTAATGGTGATTATTTTGAACAAGCATCTGAATAGCTTCTGTGGTGTTCAAGGACATCTGCGTGGAGCATCGTCTGTAAACTCCTCCATCACATGGACTGCTGGTCTGGGCCATCGGCTTTGGGTTCACCAGTAGCTTATTTTAGCCTAGCAAACGAGCTGCAGATGACTCGCTGTCACCTTGGTGAATTTGGAAGATGGAGGTTAGCAGTTCAGAGGGCCATTTTTAGTTTATCTCTTGTAAAAACTGTAATTGCAAAGCTGGCTGCTGTGGCTTTTGCGTGGTGTGGCTCAGGGCAGGAGCTGCAAAGCTGTCCTCCTGCTGTCTGCACGGAGCTCTCGGGGGAAGCAGCGGGTAGAACAAACATTAAACCAATAAATCACCTGAACTTTGGAGATTTCAGAGGCCAGATGTCGCTTTCCTTTCATTTTAATTTATCCTTGCTAGTTCCCCACCATTTTTTATTTATTGGGATTTTACTATGGCCAGTTTAAAGCTCAGAGCACCTTACTTGGGGGTTTTCCCCCTCATTTGGGTTTAATTTCCTTGGCAAAGCAAGTTGTGCTTGCCCAGTTTCCGAGGGTGTATTTGTAGCTAGACTAAAGCTATTTCCCAGCATAGCTGCTCTGCTCAGTTCAACTTTTCTTATCCCTTGCTGGCAGTGTTATCAATGGAGTGTTAACTTCTGCTGCGGGTAGAGAGTAGGGTTTTAAAAGGCTCTAAACTGGAAATGAAATGTGTTAATGCTGCTAAATTACCATCAAATCTCAGTATTGTGGAGACTCGTTGAAAGTGGCTGTAGGTGTCTTACATAAACCTAGGTCTCCACGCAACTGTTGACAGAGGAGAGGACGCCTGTGAGCGAGTTCCTCGCCTGGTCCTTTCGTAGTACAATAAAATCGGGAAGACAGTAGGGGGAGAGAGAACCATGAGAGAAACAGGGCAGCTCTGCAGGAGGCTGTCTCCAGTTCCTGCCACTGAAAACCCCGGGCAGGGATTTGTGTCTGAGGTGGAGATTTGTGGTGGTGTCAGAGGGAAGTTTCAAAATTAACTTAGTAATTGTTCCTCCTCTCAGTCTTACAATGCATCGTTAGCAGGTACCTCTGCAAATAAGATATTTTGCTTTTGTTGCACCTTAACCCCTTTGATGTCAAGGGCTGCAACCCCTTGAGTGACCTTCCAGAGTTAACCTTTTAAAAATCAGGTTGCTTGTCTTGAAATCTAAATCTGTTCCTCTGCTGAGGTCTCCATTGTTTCCACCGGTCCCACAGTTGCTGCCCCGTTGCTCAGCCCTGCTAGATTTCATCAGTTGAGTTCCAGCTATTGGCAGCAGCATCCTTCTTGTGCGAGTCTGCGCCTAGGATTAAATAGATAACCTCTTAGATCTCCTCTGCTGAGTGGGGTAAGGCAATCTGCACTGGGGGGAGGCAGGAGGGTCAGCTGCTGAGCGCTTTGAACCGCTCTGCTTGCATTTAATTATTTACATTGGCCAGGAAGGCCTATAGCTATTATCTGCAATCAGTCCAGCAGATCTAGAAACTGTGGTTAACAGCTACAGACGTGTTTCCAGTAGCACGTAGTGAATATTAACTTTCTACCCTAGGAAGGAGCAATATAACCTCAGATATGCTGATTTAGAAAGCATCTTTGGTGTGAGGTCACAGCCTATATTTAACCTGCCTTTATAAAGCGAGCGAGCAGTGGTTTCTTCTGTGTGCACTGCAGGTTGGTGGGTGACCAGCTCTGGGTGGGTGACAAAGCCAGTCCATCCAGGCCATATCCCAACTTCCCAGTGTGTTGAGCTGGAAGAAGTGCTGTGTGTGACATCAGTCTACTCAGCTTGTGAAATTGTTATTTTAGGAGCGAAAGCTTATCCATGTGAGAAGCACTTTTTTCTCAGTGTGGGAGAAGGGATCCTGGTGCGGTGAACGTGTGATGCAAATACTCCAGTGCTCATTTATACAGCTGCCCACAACTATTGATATCTTCCTTACATTCCCGGAGCTTGAGAGGAAGTAGCTTTGAAACAAAAATACTTCTTTCAAAACATCCCTGACCAGCTGTAGGCTGACATTGGTGCTGAGCAGCGCTTCTTGCCTGAAGCTGCAGGTATTTTTGCTCTATAGGTCTCTAACCACTGCACCCAAACCAGCAGCTGATCTGGCCTTTTAAAGTCAAGCTTTAGGGAGAGGAAAAGCTTGCTTTGGTTTGCTTCTGAATTACAGATACGAGACAGTCCTACTGAGTTAAGCAAGCGTGGGGTGTGAGTTACCACATGTTTCTGGTTTTCAGATTCTGGTGCAGATGACCCAGACCTCTGTGGGAACGGGCCTGCTGGTGCATTTCTGGAAGGCAAACATCACTGCCTATCTCCAGCGTCTTAAAGATGGGGAGGGAGCACAATCTGCTCAGTTTAACGAGAACATTCCAAGCAGGGGGCATTGTTTGGAGTCACTGGCTTTGGTAACGGGGTTTAATACGTGGCCACACAAGCTTTGAGCAACCCTCCTGGTGAGTGTCTGCTATAAATGCACATTTTCCTTATCCAGCTTTTAACTCTCCATCACTCGTGGGTCTCTGTGTTTACACCCTGGCACATTCTTACAGCCTAGTTCAAGGCTTGTGTCTTTGCTTTATTCCTTCCTGCAACCTCTGCCCTCCCAGAATAAATCATGGTTGCGATAAGGAGAGGAGAATTCAGCTTTTCCTGGCTTTCTGTCTTCCCCCTTTCCATCTCAGGGCCCAGAGCTGTGGCGTGGCTGACGACCACTGAGCGGCAGCGCTGCCCGGGGAACAGCTTTGCTCAGGGACCCAGCCCAGCAAACACGCCCAGCACCCACATCCTCCCAGTGCCTTGCTTCTTGCCCTCTCGCAGGCACGACCTTCATTTCTCCACGCTGGGTGGATTTTGTGCGGTTGGGGTTGGTACCCCTGCCCATCTCGCCCGTTGCGTGCGGCGATGCCGGCAGCTCCGGGGCCAGCGAGCTGCTGCAGTGGCTTGTGCTGGAATGAGCACTCTCCGAACTGGGCAGCTGGGTACCTGTGGAGCTGGGATCCCACTTCCCTGTGCTGGGTTTTTGTACATCTCTAAAGAGGGATCGCACACCAAAATGGATAGTCTTGGGCTGGATTATAGCCTCATTATCCCAGCTTCGTGTATAGGAAATCCTAGAAACGGTGCTGAGGGAGTTTGCTCGTGAAAGCTTCTCCAGGCTTCAAGGTTGTAGTCATTGAGCTACTTCTCCATCCATTTTTAGTGAAGGTCAGTGCAGCTTTATGGACGGTGGAGACTCTGTGGGGAGGAAGGCTGCGTGGTTCTTTGTTTTCCCATTAACTCATCTGGTTGGGAGTTGCAGCCCTTTAATTAAACCGGCGCGGTATGGACTGGCCCTGAGGTGCTATTCTAAGGCTATTTCATTCACATCTGCTTTTGGGTAAAACTTGGCTTGCTTGAGGTTCGCCTGCGCTATTGTGTCTAAAAGCAGGAAGAAGCAGAGAATCAATCACCAGGGCTTTCTCCCAGCGAGCGTCAAAGGACATTTTACCTTCCCCTGGCTCCTGGTGGGGAGGGGGCAGCCAAGGTCCAGAGGCTGCCGGAGCACTCAGCTTGCCCTTCCCGGGGGGCACAGGCACAATGGCCAAAGGATTTCATTGACCGGCATGTGGAGAGCTAAGGCAAGTGCTGGGCTCTGCTCAGAGCCACTGCTGAGAGCTGGAGGGTGGTGCTGACCGCCTGGTCCGTAGGCTGCTGTTGTTTAAGTTGAGCTTCCTCCCCCCCTCCTCCCCGGCCCTTTTGCATTTTGCTCACAGTAAATGGTTTCGTGTAGAGCCCTCCAGAAGCAGTGGGCACGCAGGAATGCCGTGGGCAGTCGGGCCCTGAGCTCTGTGTATCATCTGATGTTTTTGTCCATGTGGCATTTGCTTGGGTTGAGACCAGGAAAGCTGGTGCATCTACATTGCCAGCAGCCTGACTGTAGCCAAAAGGACGTGGAGACTGGCAGGGAGAAGTTGATTACTTGGAGGATTTTTCCACCCCCCCGCATCCCCAATATGTGGGTTGGACCTTAGAGAGTTATTTTTAGTAGATAGCAAAGTGGAAATAAAAGTTCAGGCTGTGATTTAAAACTGTAGCATCCATTGCAAGTACCAGTAGAAGTGCTGAGGAGGGCGGTAGCTTTGCGTACAAGACTCCCTTCTACCTGCATGAGGTGCTGGGACAGTTAATAAGGACATTTAAGGACTCTGATGCCCATTCTAAAAGCAAAGTGGCTGGCCCTGAGCGCAGAAAGCTGCGCATCTGCACCGCTGACCCTGGGAACAAAGGATCCTCCTGAACCCAAACATGTTTGTGCAAATCCTGGCTGCATCCTGGCTGCCCGCGAGAGGAAACGGAGCCACTACCTCTAACAGATGTACAGTGAGGAGATTACAGGGTGCGATTAAACACACTCTCCATCACATCCTTCTCTCTGCTGTCCCAGCCCGGAGCATTAATGGGCTGTCTCAGGCTGCCTGCCAAGCTCGGGCAGATGTAACAGGCAGCAGATACTTAATCTCCTGCATCCGCGCCTGGTTTGGAGCCACTGGCGAATGCCCAGGCTCCTGCAAACGCACCACCCCTCGCACCAAAAGTACGAGCTTAGTTTAGTGAGGTGTACCTGGGGGAAAAAGCAGGAGAAACACGTGGAATTCACACCACCCAGAAATGATGAATTAGAGCTGCAAAGCTGTTAAAACTAAACCAAGATGTGCTTTCCCGCATCGAGGACCCCTACTTGAGTAGGCCAGGGTTTGCTAACGAACAAGGTGCTGAAGAAGTTGGGCAGGGTTTTTATTTTAGTGGACTGCCTTGCTTATTGGCTGTTAGACTTGTGGTAGAAGATTTCAGGGCTAGAAAGTGCTGGTTCCCTCTTGTGTGTGGGTTTAGGCGCTGCCTTGTATTGTGGTAGCCAGTCCTAGTGCCAAATGCTGCTCTTACAATAGAAGTAATCTAGGCTGGTTGCAAAAAAAATCAGCTATCTGCTGTGTGTTTAGGTAAATTAATGTGGTAATGGCAGAGTATGTTTCTTTATCAAACAAAAAGCTGTTTCTAGAATAAACACACCCCCCGAGGAAATTGTAGAGATGAGAATTGTCATCATGTGCGACGTGAGAAACCCATCAGCCAAGCAAGTTGGATTCAACTAAGGGTAAAAATTAAAGTCGCTTCACTTTTTTTCTCGGATGAGATCTGTGACCTCAGTTACGAGGCCAGAGCAGTCGCCTTTGTCTGAACCGTGGCCTTTCTCCCTGCTTGTGTGCGAAGGGATCCAGCGCTGCTTCCTGTGAGTGCCAACAACGTGCCATTGTCTAGGGGAGAACAAGGGGAGAAGTCGCAGCAAGTTGGGCTCGCAGCACGTGTCCATTTTCCCTCTGCCTCTCTCCTAGAGAGGATGTGGCTTGTTCAGAGGCAGCACCAGATGACAGTCAAAGTTAGGAAGCCCCAGGGGCATCACCTTCACAGGGTGCATTGGTGGGTGTGCAGCTTCCAGTAGCCAGCACATCTTGCGAGGGCTCCCGGGAACGTGCGCGGCCACGATGGCACTCGCTGTGCCGTGGTCACGGTCGTGCGGAGAACCCCATGCCTCCCATCTCGCACCATCCCAGTTCATTTGGGAATCTTAAGTTGCCGTGCCTCTTCCCATTCTCCTTGCCTGCAGAGAAGCCCTTTTTCCTGAGTGTAGGAGACAACTGTTTGGCAAACGACAGCAGCCTCGGCTCAAAGGAGAGCGTTGTTTTTCAACAGCTACTGCAAGGACAGCCATAGCAAAAGGCGAAGGGAATGAGTTGGTACAAAAGTTTAAGCAGCACCATCTGCTCAGAAGGGCATCTCTTCTAACTCAGCAGCAAAGGCGGTTCCTGGAGTTAAGTAATTGGGAATAGTAGGCTCCTGGCTGGAAGGTGTGCCAACCCTTCTGGCAAAAAGCTGTTAAATCGTTGTTGCTGGCATGTGAAAGAGGTTCTGTGAAGCAGGGCTCCAAAGGCTGGTTTTAACCCTTGATGTATGGAAAAAGAACCAAAACAACCTTACAGCACTTTTGATCTTGGAATGGCATGTGGCCGGGTGTTGAGAAAAAAGGGGAAGGTGGGTCCTTATCGAGGTATGTGAACAGCTCCGAGTCTGATCCTCCCGCGTCGGTAGCAGCCAGCCCTGGCCTGCCAACAAACGCACACAAAACGGTGCCTGTTTTAACAGCTTTAGTGGGAAAACACAGGGGATGATGAATGATTCATGAGGATCAATGGTACCAAGGCATTTACTGGCCCTTAAAACTAGTGCCTGCCTGCCAAAGGGTGCGTTTGCAAGGTGAGCGATCGCAAAATCCTCTGCTGAGCTTTTGGGACACAGTCACACACTTGGCTTTCGCTGCAGCCCTTACCCTTGCAGTCTGCAAACATGTCCAGCTCGCCAGCCAGGCCGTGGAGCCTTTAATTCTCCAGATGAAAGCACAAGCTGTTACACATCTCCCAGCGAGCGCAAATACAAACAAGTCAACATTTTGCAACCCCCTCCTGGGGGAGGTTTCCTTGGGAGCCTTGGTGCTCATCCTGTTTGTCTGATTCACGATCAAAAGAGCGTTGCTGCCTACGTGTGTCTTTGAGCAGTTACTTCTGTCCTACCTCGTATAAAACAGCCCAATTTCTTCATTAAAACGAAATGATGGTAATGAATCAAATAAGATCTCTCTGCAGTCGTTGTCTTTCACTAATAGTGTGACCAGAGCTGGGCAAAGCTCTTGTGGGACCTTCGTTGGTGTGGAGGGGAGAAGGATGCTTCATAGCCCTATAGGTTTTCCTGCTGGGGGGAAAGTTGGTTGTAGAAGCCAGAGCCCCAGCCATCCTGGAGATGAAACAGTTGGACTGCGAAACATCTACTTTTTCCAAATTGATCTGGATATATTTTAATCTTCCTGAAATTAAAGGAAAAATCTCTTGTTTTACCCAAAACAAAATTGTTTTCTTTGGCCAGGCAACTGAAGAAAGCTCTATCCCCAGCATTAATGCAGGTTCCTGTGCCAATAGTGCCTCCACAGCTCTTCTGCTCCACACAGCTTTACCAGTCCCAGATTAGAGCCTCGTTGCTGAAGAGTTTACAAGAACACAAGAGTTCAGTCACTTACTTTAAGTTTAGTTCAGCTTTTCTGGTTAAATTAATAAATACTTGTTTGTATTCCACTGCTGTTTTATGGTCGATTTTCCACATCCTGCCTTTTTAAGCTGTTTACTCACATAAACTGCTTTATTTTGTGAGGTTTTACAAAGCATAATAAGGATGGGCTTGTATGCATGGCGAAGGGGTTTTGAGTGCAGCTACAAGGTTTCCATCACCTGCTGAGCTAGAAGCCTTTTATATGAAGGTGAAGGGTTTTGGTCAGGAAACATGAACTTGTGAAAGTGTGGTGCTCAGGGACATCATCTCTGTAGTCTCCTTGTGGAAGTAACCAGAGAACCTGGCAACTGTTCTGTGAGCTTTAGGAGCTGGGGTTTATAGAGTCGTTTGGTACCTGCGGGGTTCTGCCTTGGAAAAACCCTTGGCTCCTATTATTTGAAGGGCTTATTTCTGGTCTATAGTGGAAGACAGACCTGCAGATCTCTATGCTATACTTCCAGTTCCATCCTCAAGTGAGAACCTGCAGCGTGGTGGAGCAGGAGATGTGTTTCCAATTCCTAGTGGTGTGCTGGGTTTTCTTTTCCTTTAACTCTCGTTATCCTTCTCAGGAAACATGTCGGAAGTGCCAGGGGCTGTGGAAGGAGCACATGAACCTCACCTGCGAGCAGCTGGCCGAGAAGGATGACATCAAATACAGGACATCTATGTAAGTAAGCTCCACAACCAGTTGAAAATGGGAGGGTGGATGGCCTGGTAATAGCAATACACTAGGCAATACACTCCGGCGTGGAAGGGGTGAGAAACAGAAACCTCTCTCTGCTTGTGACTAGCAGAGGCCCTAAAGTTCTGCTGGGTGTCACTCCTTCCATCAGGGAGGTCCCAGGGATGCCAAAGCTGAGAGGTCAGAAGGCTCCCAGGATGGGATTTCTTTCTGTGAAAGATAACTTGGCAGTAGATCCAGCTGGTAATTGGAGAACGTGGGAGAGTTGTCACCAGACCAGCCTGTTCCTCTGGCTAGCCCAGTGTCTCACAGGCTGGCACCTGGTCCTTCTCCGAGGTGAGAAACCCCCAGTAGAGTTGCTCTGGGAGAAGGGAGGTGTTGCATAGAAGCAAAGAAGTGTATTGAGTCACAGCAAGTCGTTATTACCCTTTGAAAATCAGGAGTGGAGATGATGGGCGGTTTGCTCAGCTCCTGATTTCTGGCTTCATGGGAGGGGGGGTGTTTTCTTACAGAAGCCTGTCTCTGATTCTAACCAGTTTGCAGGAATTGTTACAGAAGAGTCACATTTTGAAATGGGCAGGTGTAAATCCGGAGTGTTTGCCTACAAGCTTTTGAAGTTTGATCTCTCCCCTTGCTGCAAAAAAAAACCGACAAAATCATCTGCCTTTAGGAAATGAGGGAAGGTTCATCTGTGGAGCTGCATGTCTGGTGCAGTCAAATGGGACTTGCCCACATTGCCCAATCCTTTCCTCACTGATTTAAAGTCTGCCTGGCAGGAGGAGAGGCTGAGAAGCTCCACCACAGGGAGGCTGAATGACTGTTGCTTACTCATCCCACAGTCCCTAATTCAAAACAAAATCTTTCCTGATTTGATAGGATTTTTTTTTTTCTCTGCCACTCCTTTCCCTGTAGGAAAGAGGGGTGAGAGGGAGGAAGAATGAGTTGTTGTGTCCCTAATAAGGAAAAGAAAAAAAGAACAGTTTCAAAACCTTTAGCAGAGTGTTGCTGCAGATAGATGAGCCCGAGTGCTCGATACAATAAAAGCTTCCTTTTGAAGCCCTGTGCAAGGAAAGGGAAGCACAGCTGGAGTTCAGGCCAAACTTCCTGCCTTGCTCAAAGTTTCCAAAAAAAAAACCTTCTGCATCAGCAGCATCCTGTTGAGTGGCAGAGGGAAGAGCAGCTGCAGCTCAGAGGAAAGTCAGTCTCAAGTTGGTTGGGTGTTTTTTTTAGTCTCTATTCTTAGCCTATCTCCAAACGCTTGGGTGCAGGTCGTGTCAGATGTAGCTGCGTGGGAGCTCTGGGTGGCTGCGAGGCAGCTGCAGCTCCTGCCTCACCATTCCCTGCTCCTCCAGGAGCGGTCCGTGGGGCCGTGCTG
>JANHFX010024486.1:18328-48802 GCA_027560015.1 Chloroceryle amazona | reverse complement strand
TCCTATCCCAGGGCACCACTGACAAGAGCCTGGCCCCTTCTGCTTGACCCCCACCCTGCAGAGATTTGTAACCATTCATCAGACTCCCTCTCATGGTAGGTTGGGTTTTCTTTTCCCAGAAAGGTCAAATAGATGATGTGAGACCTGGTATCCTGCTACCTGCCCTCCCCCCCCATCTGAGATAACTTGTGGGGAACAGTATGGGTTTCACAGCAGTCAGCATGATAGCACAGGACCTATTTCAGCCAGCCACAAATAATGAAGTCTAAGAGACAAACTATGGCTGTCACCCACTGCCATAAATTCTCCCAACGTGGAAGATGGATCTTTTACCTGTCGCAGGGGGACTTGCATCAAAAACCTTGGTCTTCCTGGTTTTGAGAGAGCACTCGCATCAATATCTCTCGCTGCTTGCAATAGCATCATCACCTTCTCCAAGGTCAGAGGCCTAATTCAGCAGCATTCGGGACAAACTGAATACCTGCTCTGTGATCCTTGCTGGGACTTCGGTGACAACTAAATTCTATTAACCCCATGGCAGGCGGGTGGGAATTGGAAGAAGTAGTTCACTTGAAGAGCTATGGATGTACAAACTTACTTTAGGGTGGCTCGGGGGGCAGCTGGACACTTGAACTCTTTTGTGGACCTTTGCCTACACGATTTACAAGTCCTCTGATTATTTTTTTAGTGGTATTTGCCCAGTAAACACCTCACAGTTCAACAGGGTATTATTACCATGGAGCGTTTCATCCCCCATCAGCTCCCAGAGATGATGCTCTCCTCCCAGCATCGTACCCAGGCAGGGGCTTGCACTTAGTGCCCACCAGAGTCCACGGATTAGATACGAGGTGAAAGGTCAGCAATGGATTAAAGCAGCAAAGTTACTGTGACAGAACTAAATGTGTCTCAGCACAATTGCTACCACCACTGTGGGGAAAGGGACGTCAGGGTGATGATTTGAATAGCAGGAAAAGGAGATACTGTTTACAGGAAAATACTTCTATCAGAATTTATTATTAATCCTAAATTAGCATCACATCATTATCACTTCCCACCCTGTGTTACCTCCCCTTCTCCACAAGAAAAAAAAAGAGAACATCTATATCTATTTGTGCTCAAGGGGAAAAAAATATAGAAAAAATAGTCTGATTAATTTTTAAACCCAATTTCTTGAAGTGAGATAAGGTCATGGAGATGCACAGCATTATTAAAAAAAAAAAAAAAACAAAAAACAAACCCTGTAAGGTTTAAAGAGAACTGAAAATCCCAGTTTCTGGATGTGGGAGAAGTCACTGAGTGCAGGTACTTGAGATCATGATCCTGCAACAGCTTTCTACACAGATTCACACAACCCACATTTCAGGGAGCATCTAAGAGCAGAAAAGAGGAGCCGTGGAAGGGAGCACTCAAGGTTTTCATATGGAGCTGCCTCGTTACCTCCTTCCCACAGCTCAGCCTGTACAAACTCTGAAAGCTGCTTAGCACTTTGCATACCTTGTGCTAGGTCTGCTAAGAAGCTCACCAACCTCTGCATCCATGCAAAACCTGACGCTGGCCTTTGAGCACTCCAGCCTTCTTCCCAAACTCCCTCTGCTCTCACAATAGCTCAGAAATGTGGTTTGTTTTGCAAGAAAAGCTGAGAGTGCAGCCGAGTCAGGTTGTTGCCAATGTTCATCTCAGCACTGGCGTGTTAGCAAAGCTGAGATCACGCTGTGGAAACAGAACGACAGACCCGTTTGTCTCATCCTTTAAATATGACACTTGCTTTTTTGGCCACCATTTCGTATTTCCCCCCAGTTTTCAGAAGTAGATCAGCAACTGCCAGGGTCTATAGAAAGTGTCAGGACTGCAGAAGCGCTTGGTTGTGGCTGCCAACAGTGACTGGGACCCGCTTGTGGCATTGCCTGAGGATCTGGAATGAACAAAACTCATGCTGGAGCCCCGGGCTCCAGAGCAGCGAGCGATGCTCTGAGATCTGTTGGTCCACTGGGGCCAGGATTTGGTGCCCCACGCTCCTAACATTTAATGTGTGCCTGCCTCCCAAGGACAGCCTCCCACCCGGCCTCTGCAACTCACTCTGCTCTGCACCCCCCGAGCTGCTGGCGGCTGCACGACCCGGGTCTGGAGGAGCCATGCAGGGGTAGGGCTGGCATCACGCGGAGCAGGTCCCTGCACGGCCATGCCTTCCTCGTGCCCCAACACCCAGTCCTCACACGCAGCCTCAAGTCAGCATTAGTACAAAATCCAAACCGACTTTGGCAGCTGAAGACATCAAATGGCCAATTACACCGACGGTCAAGCCCTTACAGACCCTTTAACAGTGTGGAACCTTCACTGTCTCTGAATGGAAGGGTTTATCCACATCAGCAACTCTGGAGAGGTCTCAGATTGCATTAAAGCATGGCTGAGAAAAAAAAAAGCAAATTATACTATAAGCCTAACACAGAAATTTCAGAAAAGCCGTTGGAAAAAAATACTAAAAAAGATTCAGAGTGATTCTACATCTTCCAGATATGTATCTAAGCAAGTTACTCGAATATTTCATTATAAAAACATCAATGTAGATTATTTTATTTAATTGTCTTTCCTACCAGTTGACAGCATGCAGCCTCTAAGTTTCACATAGGGCACCAGTGCCCTCTTTTGGTGCAATTTATTATGCACAATGTTTTTGGTTCCTCAGCAAGGCTAAAAAGCATTTTCTAGGGATGTACTACCTCTGGTATTGGACCCATTGGAGTTTGGGAAAAAAAAATAGAAAAATCCAAAAAAAAAAAGCACCATAAAGCTACAACAAATGAAGAACTGAAAAATAATAGACTTAAGTTTTGTAGGATGTTGATCTAAAAAGGTCATTGCTAAGAAGGTTACTAAAAGCCAACGCTACAGGATGTTAGGGAGCAAACAGTACCCAAATAACTTATGTTTGCTCTGATTGATTACAGCACAAATATACACTGCGTCAGTTAGGAAACATAACACTGAAGTTAAAAAGATTAAAACCAGGCATTTGAAGTGGTCAAAACACCAAGGAAAATCTGCTTTAAGCTAACGTACAAAGACTGATGATTGTACAGACCTGGGAACCAGTAGATACTAAGGGGTTTGAAATAGGCATCAAAACTTCTTGCTAACTTTGTATCATAAACTGATCATTGCTACTGTTTATTTACCAGTCATTTCCTCCTATAATTCCCCACTTCTCACTCCTCCTTTATCCTGCTCTTGGCCTCACCCTAAAAAAAAAATAAGCTTTTTGGTCCCTCAGTCAAGCAGCAAGCTGTGAAAGGTTTCCACCCTTGTGCAAGGCTGTGATACGGCACCCACACGGTGTGAGCAGGACACGCACTTTGTACTGAGTCTGCAAGGCCTCTGGACCAGCTACATCTTGAGTTTTCTGCTGTGGCAGCACCACCTCCAGCTGCCCTGGGGGGTACAGGAGACCCCTGCGCCTCTCACTTACCTTTGTGCAGTACTTTTGTACACTCAACAGTAAGAAGCCCCTGCTGTTGGCAGAACGATGCCTCACACGAGGCTGTAGTGCAGAAAAAGCATCCCTGGTGGGAGAGCAGACGGGGGAACAGATGAGGCAGTGAATAGGGGTGCATGGGGTGGCAAGAGATGGAGCATCATCCAGCTTCAAAATGAGTCCCAAGCTGATTCCAGGCAACTAAGGAGGAACCAGGAACAGCAACAAAATATCCCATGCAGGCAGGGCTGCAGAGGCAGAGAGCTGCTCACCCTCTCCAGCAGTTGCAGACTGGGGATTTGGATCTTGGGGGAAACAAAGGCAGATTGATCATAACTCTAATGAGCCAAAATAAAGACGACAGGCAATTTTCCAGCCAGCCATCTAGATTGTACCAAGGTTTATTTTATTAAAGGGTATCAAGAAACACGCAGCTTTAAAGCCTGACTGTTCCAATTCCACTCCAATGACCTTCTCAAAACAAGTTTATGGAAAGGATGGCGTAGATGATTCAAGTGTAGTCAAAATAATTAGCAGCTCATCAAGGTGGTGGTCTGCAGCCACCCCTATGAACACCACCGCAGGCAACTCCTTTATCTTTGATAATTGATTAGTAAATCACACAAAGGCAGAAGCCTTCAGCTATACTCAAATTACCTGACTGATGGAAGGAGACACTCTTGAGGAGATAGGGATTAATATTTAACGAGCTGAACCAGCTTTAATCAGAACATAGCACATTTGATTACATTCCCTATTTGTTTTCTAACTGACAGGTAAAGGTACATTTCAAATAAAGTAGTTTGCAGGAAAAAAAAAAGACAGCAGCGAAAGAAAAAAAAAAGAAACCAGACTAAGTGGCCAGCACCTAACCAAGTAAGAGACAGGGCTCAGCTGAACAGAGCTGTTCAGGTGCATGTCAAGGAAAAATGTTTCCCAAGTATTTGTGAGGCAGCTGTTCAGTTTTTTTCTGAATACCATGGATTAAAAAAATCCAGGTCTCCTGCAAAGACTGCGCTGGTCTCAAAATCCTCCTCCAGATCCAAGGTAAAAACCCCTGGAAGCTGCAATTCAGCTGCAATTCATCCCATCCTTGCAGTGGCCAGGATCCAGCAGCGACTAACGCTCCCCGGGAGCACCTCAAAGGTAGTGCTGGACCCAACAGAGCTTTCGTGCATCAAAACCAACATCTCACCTTCCAACCTTTGCAGAAGTTCCAAATTTAGCAAGAAGGTTTATTACTCTAGTTCTGGAATTCAAGAACAGCCTTTATTAAGGAGATGCTGATCTAACTGTGAACAACCTGGTTCTGAATTTCCAAAGCACTAGAAATACTTGCAGAGAAACACAGAAATTCAAGCAAGCAGAAACCACAAAAAAAAAACCAAAACGTTTTATTGCAACAATGTCCCCATCATCAACCGAGATGGCAAAAATTAAGTTTTAATTCATTTTGTGTTTCTACCTTTTTATTTATGTAAATATAAATTCAAGAGTGTAAAATAAATCCACATATAAAACACAGGAGAAACATTCTCTTTCAGTGACTCCAAAAAACTTACATACTGAAGATTCATGACAAGTCATCCGCTGTCCATATTTCCAAGTATACAGGCATGAAAGAAAGCAGAAATTTATTCTCCAGAAGCATCCTGTATAAAGTCCTTAAAGTCTTTAAGTAATATTTAGTCACCTCATACTCTCGAGAGTGTGAGATTCCAAGAAAAGGAGAGACAAACAAACATCTCAAACTTTAGATTATTTAAACTCCATCTAAAATAATTCATTTAAAACAAGATTATGTTCAATTCTTATAGCTGAAGCATCACAATTACTTTATTAGTATCATTATCGTTTCTTATTAGTTTTTCCTGCTTTTAAAATAAAGTCAGAATATTTATTTCCAATAGTTTTGTTTACTTATACCGTAAATATATTGCAGAAATAACTCCACATGCTGGTACAACAGGCCTTCATGAAGTTCCACTTAAACATTACTAAGATGTACCTTAAAAAACAGGGACTACAGCATGAAATGCACCACAGAGTGTCAGTGTCATGGGATTATGTATTCCCTTCCTCCCCAGATGCAACAAAATGCTTTATATACTTCCTGAAGTCAATATTGGGACTGTTAGACCACACGAATATCGGCTGGTTAGAAACACTTGGAACATTTACTGGTTTAGAAAGATGGGATTATTTTCTTTTA
This sequence comes from Chloroceryle amazona, assembly GCA_027560015.1. Taxonomy (NCBI): domain Eukaryota; kingdom Metazoa; phylum Chordata; class Aves; order Coraciiformes; family Cerylidae; genus Chloroceryle; species Chloroceryle amazona. Next base: position 43,121 of record JANHFX010024486.1, on the reverse strand, counting down.
TTAATACACAAAAAAAAGAAGATAAAAATAATTGTTACCAGTATTGTAAAATGCATCGTGCAGGACATTTCAAGAGGAATGTTTTCACTGGGTCCAACAGGGGATCTGCTTCCGACGGTTGCGGCTTTTGATGCGTAACATGCCAAGGTCTTAGTGACCAGTGTTTGCCCTCGGGGTTACGTTACGACAGGATGAAAAAAGTACGATGGTAAAAGCAAAGTTAAAAAATAAGAACTGCAAGTAACTTCACAACTAGAAGAGGAAAAATCGTAGGAGGATTTAAATCAGCACTGTTGTGGGTCCCCACGGTTGCACTGCTACTCTTAGGTTTCCAAAAGATGCTTATGATTTTATAAATATTTTTGTGCTAAGAGCCATGCTCAGAAACAAAATATAGGCTAGCACATGTCTACCTTCTTGGAGATGCATGTTAAGTATAAAATTCACTTACTAAAGTGCATTTGCTGAACAAATTCTAACTTCTACTATTATAGCTATCCCAATAAGCAATGCAAACTAAACGTCGTTGAAATTCTACCTCTATTCAAAAGCAGTAAATATAGATGACTGAAATCTAAATTACAATCTGGTATTACCAAACGTTTCGACTTAATGCTGCGAGCTGCAGAAATAAACAGAATGTGGTGTCCTAAACTTCCCACCGAGGAAGCACCTCTCGTTAGAAAGGCTGCAAGTGGAGAATGGAGTGAAATACAAGCAGAGCTGAAGTAAGCAGTGCTTTGCTTCTTATTCAATAGGATGTTTCTTTAAGGCTCTGAGAGAAGCTGGTACTTTTCTCCAGATCTTTTGGCAAAAGATATAAATGCAGAAGTAGCAGGGTCATCTGGTGTTTCAGAACTTGTATTTTCTTGTTTCTTTAAAGCCAGCTCATTCAGTGTCTGTATACATTTATTGCACTTGTGTTGTTGGAATACATCTATACCAACATAGTAATAATGATTGCAACAAAGCCATAGTAAAATAAACTTTAAAAGGGTCTGATTCTGACATTAGAGGATAAGTGTCTGCACGTTTAAAATGTTCCCCTACTAATAAATACAGACAAAAAATTGCTCACCGAGTCAGATGCACGTGTTTAACAATTATTTAGCATATATAAAATTTCACTCATCCTTTCATCAATACAAATCTGTTAGGGATCAAAAAAGACTTACCATGCAAAATATTGATTAGTGCTGCATAATGGAATATAGAATTCTATCAGAGTTAAAACAGCATTTTCAAAATTTAAAGAAAAATAGATTTTTAAAAAGGGATTCTACTGCTGAATGCAGGTCTTCCTTGTAGCAAAGACAAGATAGAGACAAGGTACGATTTATCGCTGTACTTCAGTCTTGATGAAAGACTAATAATAATTTGTCCACCTACTTCTTAATAAATGCTACATTTTCAAGAATAAAGGAACTATAGGTAGGCATTATTTCTACTTAAAACAAGTTATTTCTCTCTGTAATAGGTCAAGTATGCTTTTAAAGATTCGGGTAATGGTAGACTCATAATTTTCTCTCTCAACAGATTTCGAGGAGGCTCTTCTGGCTTCAAGGCCTCACTGTGATCTTTATCCTCCTCTTCTTTGTTATCATCTTCCATTCTTTCATCTTCTTCACTATCTAGAGGCTGAGGAATGAGCTGATTACCAACAAACACATAGGTGTTAATCCTGCGTCTACGACATCTCCGGCGTTTTCTTTTTGGAGGAGCCTTCTGAGCGATACCCTTGGCTTTCATCTCCTCATTTATGAAGTTTCTAAGGGTGCGTCTGATATAGATTCGAGCTAGGTCCTGGAGATTCCTAACAGCACATGGAGCTAAAATGAAAGAAAAGTTACACTAAGTGAAATTTCCCTCTAGCAAAAAAAAAAAAAAATTAACTGTGAGGCAGTAAGATGAATGCTCAACAACAAACAGACAGTATGCAAAGGAAACAAGGGTAAATAGAGCCACCCTGACAGACCCTGTGGCACAGGCTAAGAAATTAAGAGTTGACATATGTTAAGAGAAGTAGAAAGCATCAACAGATTATTAAATTTATGGAGGCAAGTGACAAGGTGACAAGCATTGTCACGTTTTAGCACCTGGAAAGTCTTGGGACCTACTGCTGGCACTGGGTTACATTCTTACTGGTGGGGAAAAAATTTCTCCCCCCACGGCATGTTTGTTTAGGCAAGTGTCCTTCTCCTGCCTCCCTCTTCTACTCGCTACACCTTGCCCTACTTCCTCCCTAATCCAGATGATGAGGGAGGGCCTGTCAACTTCACCGCTGACCAACCAGGTACACGACCCGAACCTTTGCAGTAGAAAAGGAATCAAAATTACTGCAAGTCCTGAAGAAAAGAAAGCAAGCAACAGCCAAAAGCCACACATTCTCCAGTAAGAGACAGGCAGATGATGACTCAGCATTGCTGGGCTGGTGGATAATTGCCCTAGATCAGCTACAGCTGACTAACTCCAAGGAAAACAAAGTCAAAAAAGCACACCAAACCAAAACTGCAGCCTGTTCAACATCCTTGCTTGTCAATTTTCTTCCTACACCAAGTAGCATAAAATTAACAGGGACTAGAGCAAGAAAGAAGCTAGGGAAGAAATAGTTTTGATAATTACACTTCCAATACTGCATTCAGTTTAAGAAACAATGTACTTTAACAAAATCTATTGCTTCATACACTGACTTCAGCTGCATGCTAGTTACTCATATCCATGACAGAAAGGATGTTTATGACAATACTGATTTCAGCTAATGCCAACACAGAGAATAAATAAATAAATAAACCAAGCCCCATTTGTTTAATATAAAAGCAACCCTAAATCCAAGAACAAAACTCTTAACTATCCAAAATGCATTTACAAGACCAGGCTAAACGAGCCATGGTTGGAGATTGTATGTGAATCACAGTAAATCAAGCACAACATGTATAAAGTTGAAGTAATGGACTCTCGGGCATTTGTCCCACGTATAGAACTTTGTGAGAGAGGCTTGATAAAAATCAGAAAACCAGAATTATTTCCTCCAGAAGAGAAGAGAACAAAATCTGAAAACACTGCAATCCTGAAAAGAGATGTAAAAGCACTCAGCTTTCTTATCCCGTAGGAGAACAGAAACCAACCATATAATTTTTTATTATACAGGTGTCAGAAGGCATTCATGGGCTGTCCAAGTGTGGAGTAGACCCCATGTTTGCTTACTAGCATCACCTGCAATGGCTGGCTGAAGTTTACACATGATGTTTACTAGGCTACTCTGAGTTTTAAAGATAATTTATAGGCTTGTGGATTTGAAACAACGTTACTATAAAAATTCTAGCAAATTTCTCTTTTATTTCTCGAGCTTCAGACCACTACCTTTTACACTGCCCTTTTTTATACATATATATTTGTTATAAAACTACTCAGCCTAGGCTGAAAGAAGCCCATCTTACCAATTTCATTTTATGGTGCCACTTCAAGCCCCTAACATTGCTTTGGGGTGTTCTTTCCTTTTAAACAGTGCCAGCTACGTAGCACATTTGCGTGTTATTTCCCTCTACTCACAAAAAAAAAAGTAATTTTGAAATTATTATATCAAGCTACTTGCAAGAAACCCCTTTATTGCACTACAGTTCTGAACACCGCTGCTCTGAACCATTTTAAGAATTAAAATTCAGGAATGGTGATAGAGAACACTTGAAAATCCTGTTCTGTCTGCTAGGCAATTAGGCTGTATAAAAACATACTAAGACCAGAAGGTTTGGCAAGCCACCTTCTATTTCTCTTAGTCATGATACACCCCATCTATTATGGGCTGCATCTAAAGCAATGAACAGAGGGGAGAAAAGTAATCTTACAAGTTAATTTTGGGAAATAACTTTTGAGGTCTCAAAAAAGAAGTGTTAAACCAAACAAAATGAACTATTTCTGCAAAAGAACTGATTCCATAAAGTATCTTTTATACTTTGCATTACCAAAAAAATAAATGTAAAGGTAACTGTAATAAGGAACCACCCTGGGCAAGCTCACAGGCATTCTCAAAGTTAACAGCCAGATCGTTTGGTACAGGCAATGCAACCCACCCCGGACTCCTGAAGGGTTTCTACCCTTTTCACACTTAAAAAGTGAGCATGGAGGGAAGAAACATGCAAAGAGGACAGGTGGGAGGATGAGTTCCTTTTGGTTGTATGTTAACAGAACAGAACAGAAAAGCTGCTACCTTCTAGGCTCTTTGCTGGGTTTAAGTTCCCTCCTGGTACTGAAGCTCTGTGTATTATTCTACCCCTAGCCCCGACTACTCTGTCAGAAAAATGTCAACCCTACACCTTTCTCTGCCACTTTTTTATCATGCTATCTTATCTTGACAACAGGTAAGATAGAGAACACTTGAAAATCCTGCTCTGGCTTCTAGGGAAGATTTCTGAGATGTTCTAAATACTTTTACTGGCCTAATCCAAAGCATTGCAGCTGGAAAGCCAACCCCAGCGGCTAAAAGCCAGCTACTCATGGCTGTTACCAGCTGCAAACACACAAGCACACTCAGCTCTAACACCCTCCTGTACCACAGCTGCAGTTCAGACCTGGTCCATCTGTTTCAGGGGAAAGAGAAGAAATATTTTTCTCTGGGATACCATCAGAAAGTTAGCACTCCTAACAGACCTAGTATTAGCTTGCTCTTTTATCTATACCTCACTAGAAATAGAGAAGCTCGACCTAAAAAGAAGTCTGAAAAAGTAAAGTGGAAATGTGGTATCATTTTAATTCTGGATCTTAATTATTTAGCAATTCAGAACATGTGCCAGGAGCACAAAAAAGTATCAGTGAGCTTTGCTGAGCTGCACATTCCTGTTCTACCACATGATGCCTGTAGAGCAGAGTACTCCCCACGTCCCAACCACCACCAGAGAGGCACCAGAACAACCGACCGAGCCAAAGGGAACGAGCACAAACGACACTTACGCAGTCCCACGGTGTCATGTTTGCCGTTGTCATTTCTGTTTGGTTGGACAAGGGGAGCAAAGGAAACAGCGAGGATATTTTTACTTTCCCACGTGTTCTGTCCTGTTCTCAAGATTTGTGTTAGCTGCATAGAAACAAAAGCAAAGGAAATCAGTGGTTACAGTTTTGTCACAGTCGATGCTGTTCAGATCAGTGTTCAAATACACAGCTATTCCGATTGGCTTCGCAATTAATTTATAAAGGCTGTTTTATGAGCAGAAAGGACTTTCATATTCCCTGAAATACTGCTTGCTCACTAGAATACTGAATAAGGCTCTCTCTCTGGCAACGGGAAGAGATGCAGCTGGAAAATTAAGGCCCAAGGTAAATTCCGCCTTTTCTGGTATTTCCAAAAGATCACAGAATCCTTTAAACTGGAAGCTACCTCTGGAGTCCCAGCTCCTGCTTGAACATGAGTGACTTCAAAGTTAAATCAGGGACTCAGAAGCTTTTCTGATGAAGATAAAAAAGGTCTCCTAGGACTACGTAGACAGGCTGGGGAATCTCACCCTGCTGTAGTGTTCAACTGCTCTCATTATGAATTTTTTTTCCCCTATATGAAGGCAGAATGTCCCCCTGCTGCCATTTGTAACATTCTGCTATCAGTTTGTTCACAAAGCCACTGGACTCCTGTCTACTAGGTAAATTCTCTACCCCTTGAAGAAGGCAAGTCAGGAATTGAGGTTCCCTTAGCTGCTTCTCTGCAGACAAGGTAGATAGCCCAGATCTTTCCTTTAGTCCCATTTGTTTAGAAGGCAGAAATAATCAGTTTTAATTTTGCTTTCAAATTGTGACTACTTTTGATTCCATCAATTTCAACTGACAGTATCTTAGGCCAATAAATACTGAAAAAAAAGGTATTTATGGAAGTAAGTCATGCAGACCATGTTTAAATGACTGTCTTCCAAAAGGAGTTATTGCCTCATGTATCTGCTTTCTCAAAATACCACAAAGTCTCTACCATGTTTATCAACAAGCATTTTAATTATTAGCTGTATTTAGGAGGACATCAAATTAAAGTCACATAATCTGTCTTTCTCAATCTCCCTATTAGGAAGATAGGGAGAATAATACCTTTGTAAAGCCTTTTGAGGTCTAAGGATGAAAAGTGATAAAAGTGGGAAGTGTTATTAAAATAATACACCTGTCTGAAAACGTCTAATCTAACATGGAAAAGCAACACTCCAAACTGCTGGAAGTATGTCGTATGTTTTCCTTCAGGTTTTTACTCCCCTTGCAACATCCCACTGATCATAGCTATTTCCTGCTCTCTGAAATAATTTCTCGTGGTATAGAGGGTAGTTTCTTTGAGGTAGTGACTGAGAGATGTCAGCGTGGCAGGGAGATTTCAAAGCAGTTCTGGGACTGTTATAATACATTGAAAAAAACCTGTGAATGGAGTTCTAGTTTCACTGAAGACAGTTTTGCCACAGACTTTTTTGGAAGCAAGATATTGATGCTTTCCTACAAGTTTAAGGGGCAAATGTTCAAGACTTCATTAAAAGATTAACATTTGTTTAACTGCAACAACACACCCAATCACGATATCATTAAACATTAACTTAATCAAATATACATTTAAAAGCATTCCTTACATTACATATTTGTCATACTAAAAGATAAAAAAGGGGAAATTGTCACTAAGTCACCTGATCTTCTATAGGCATTACTAAAATGCCTCCAACTTTCAATAAAATTTTCATGTAGTTTTCATGGTCTTTCTGGACTCCAGCTCCACAGTAAATCCGGTCATACTGATGACTGTCTGAGGCTATTTCCAAACAATTACCAACCACAAAGGCAGGTTCACAGAACTCAAATCTAAGGGGAAGACAAAAAAAAAAAGAAAAGAAAAAAAGAGGGTTCACATTTCAAATTAGGATTTTTAAGAAAAGCCAGTCCAGATTAAGTCAGAAAATTATTTTTCACACCTTCCCTTATGTAATAACAAAATATTACTATACATAATGATAGATTACTTTTATACTACTATGAAAATAAGCTTTTTTTTTCTGCCACATCAGGGACCGAAGAAAAACTCTTAAACATTTAGTATTATGCAAACCAGAAAGGGCCTCAAAGCATCACCACTTCCTAACTGCAAGCAAATAGATTTGGCTAAAGAAACCTTACAAGCCATACAGTAAAAGTGCCTTCTAATGGTACATTTATGAACGTGTGATACCCAGGGTGTTGGATAAATATTGAAACAGTTCATTTCTTAATAGCTCTCCTCCATTTTTTAAAATATTAGGCTTTTAAAAGACTCATTTTCCTCTACCTCCCAATTTTCCATCTTGAGCCCAATCCACTTTTCCCCCCAAAAAGGGAATTTAATGGGAAAGCCTCTCAGTTTTTGACCACACACACAGAAAGAAAATATCAGTTACCACAGAAGCTGCTGTTCTAATTGTATCAGCAAATCAAAGTTATACAGATGCTTTTAAGTGGACCTCAGTATAGAACAGAAGTTGCAAGGTCTATAAGCACCCCTTGTCACTGGATGAAATGCCAAAGGAAATATGTACAGGGTAGATAGAGCTTCATTGCCAGAGAAAAATCAAAATTAAATCCTTCAGAAAATAACTTCAAGTTCTCCCCAAGCAATTCAAAATTAAGAGAAGTTACAAAGTAGCTCATAGAAATGATTTATGGTTTTCTTGAAAATTAACTAAAACCCAACACCTTGCTGTTGCATGAAATAGCTCAAAATTCATCTGGGAGTATTAAAATCCAATGCATCTCAAACTTCATCCAGAAGGAATGAATTTTTATATAAACTTCTTTAAATACATGGAGCCATTTTATGAACTTTACAGCTGACTATCAGTGGAAAAGGAATTTTTTTTTTTTTACTTGGCTAGCAGTAGCAATTCCCAGTACAACACCTGACAACATTCAAATCAATATTTCTCCAGTTACAGTGAAGTTTGGCAGCTTTCCCTGCTTAGGGATGCTGCCTATAAGGCTTGGCTGACTTTCTTATCTACAGCACTGCCATTAACAAATCAGAATTCTATTAAATTGAAGACCTGCTTTTTGGGGGTTGGTTTTTTTTTTCTCCACAAGATGGGCTCCTTGATCTTGAAAATAATTCAATGCTTCCTTCCTTGATCAGCCGCAGACAGACCCCAAAAATCCTTTACCAACCACCGTACAGCTCTCTCCTGTGCCTCATGTGGCCAACAGTCCATAATGTTGTTTCCTCTTCCAAATCCGGATGAAAAACCAAAAGCTACAAACACCACTGATAGATTAAAAAGGAAGCAGGAGGGGGAAATGAGGAACAACTGCCTTGCTGCACACAACTGGGCAGCTAGCCCAGCCTGAACTGTGGTTGAAATAATTTCAGATTAACACAGAAAGGTCTATAAATACATTAGGCAAGGTTAAACGCTGGGAAGAAAATGCAACCCGAGGGAGGCACTGATCACTCTGCTGAAGAAGCGATCTCATTTCATAAGCACTTGGACTATCATGTATTTTTCTAAATACAGTCAAGGTCAATCAGGCACTTCATGCTGTAGTTTTAATTTCAGGTTGTCTACAGCTTAAGTCGAGTGTTACCACATCAGTTTAGTTTGCATATTTAAGCAAAGTATCTTTATGGGCTTCAGAAGTACAAGAGGAAAGGGAGAGGGGCAGGGAGAGAGAGTGAGATACTTTTCTAAAATGCAGTTTTAAATCTTAGGTGAGCCCCTGGATAGTTTGAGAAAAATGAAGACAATCTGCCTGCCTAACCTGGCAACTTTCACAACTTCTGATCTTCTCGGAATGCTCCTCTAAAAACTGGCAAGCTCCTGAACTGCAGCTTCTACTAGAAACCACCCTAACACTCATGAAGTCACTGGCCACACACCCTCTTAAAACATGCAGGAACACCCAACTCTCCAAGGAATCAGAAATAACAAGACAACACAAAAACCCACAAAACATTCCCCAGGTGCAAAATACTCTACACGTGAGCTATGGATGAAAAGTCCACAGTGGGCTCTACAAATAATAGTAAAAGCTGATGATGATTTCTCATTTAGCTCCGCATCTTTCAACCAGAAGGGTACAAAGAGCAAGTGAAGACACAAGAAGCAGCTTCCACTACCCTGTGCTGGTTTGGGCTAGGACAGTTTTCATAGTAGCTGGTATGGGCTGTGTTTTGGATTTGCGCTGGGAACAGCGCTGGTAACACAGAGCAGCTTTAGTTACTCCTGAGCAGAGTTTACTCAGTGTCAAGGCCTTTTCTGCTCCTCACCCCACCCCACCAGTGAGCAGGCTGGGGGACCACAAGAAGCTGGGAGAGGACACAGCTGGGACAGATGACCTCAGCGGACCAAAGGGACATTCCAGACCACATGACATCATGTAACCCCTGTCCATACAGGGATGGACGTAATTCCTGAAGACATCTCTTCAGTCCATGTCAGATGAAAAACAAGGGGTCTACTCAGCTCATCTGGCCGTGCAACGTTAACACCGAGCTGGCCTGCACTGGTATGCTAAGTGCCCACTATAAAATAAGCAGGTCAGGAACTGCCATACTGCATAAGCTTCCTGTTACTCAGAAAGCTAAAAGCAGGTGGAAGAAATGGGAGGAAAAACATTATGAACTTTCTCTGGTCATAGCAACATGTGAATTCAGGAGTCAACCTTCTTCATTCACACTTCCCACAACTGCTTCATGTGTTATGGTATGAGCAGGGACAAAATACAAGAAATTAAAGTGTAGAGTTCATACTTTAGAGAGTATTATGGACTTTTCAAACCTAGTTGCGTTGTACAAGGGTGAACCTCACTCCTTGACACTCCCAGATGATGTAAAATAAACCTCACCAGCAAGGCAACAAGATTCTTTCCCCGCTCCCTGAATTTCCTCTTCACAAAAAGAGAGATGTGCCTCTAAATCACAAAGAGCTGATGAGTGCACGTACCATTTTCTTGTATTTCTATTATCCAGTAATTCGTGATGAACTTCCAACAGAAATTAAATGGTAATTTTGAGAATTAGTTCTACTAACCTGACCAAATAATTATCAAAAGAAGCAAAAGTTAAGTTTGGCTTTACTCAAGTGCAAAAAGACTCCCTCATTTGATCAGGAAGTGATCTACAACTTAAACACAAAGGTTCTGCAAACAAAAGGGACTTAGAGATTTTAAGAATACCTACCAAGAGCATCACAACCCGGTTGGCTTTACAGTACAGAAGTAGTATCAACCACATTGTATTACAATGGAACTTGACCTAAAGGCACCCCAAATTCTTTTAGGGCTAATTGTCACTAGATTCACAGTTATTTTATTACTATTGCCTTTGAGATAGCCAACAAGATCAGATACTCCATTTCTTCCTGTTACACTGAGCTATTAGATTAATGACAGTGCTGAAAATGAATGTTTTAGTGCTTTACCAGGCAGTATTTGCAATCACACAAGCTACCTATCAAGATGAGGTAGTATTTTACTTTTTTTTTTTCTACAGCTACTGAGTTGAAATGAAGTTAAGAAATATCACCTGTTCTATACCATTTGTTCACCTCTACCAAATGTCCAGGGTGGCCCTTACAGGACATTAAATAGGCAACATGAAAAATCCCTGTTATTTCACACATTGGATGCCAAAAAAAGGCAAAAATAGAGTGCTGGAACAATCTGGATTAGTTTTAATCACATTATGCTCTTCAGTTGAATCTGGTATCTTGATTACAAGAGAACCAACAGCCAACAGAACAGAAATTAAGAGTTCCCATTGTAGATAACACTGCAAGAGAAAAATTTCTGTTTAAATGAGCACTTGGCAAAGGAAAAATTCAGACACGCACCGATGTTTAGCAATGGTCCAAGATAATCAAGCAGCTTCAAGCACATAAAACATCTCTTGACCTGATTCTGCCCTTCCATCTCTGGCATTTCTATAATCTATCCCTCAAGGATGGGCACTTCAAGTTCATCCTCAACACAGCCACAGGACTTTAATTCCAGTTAAATGTAACAAAAAAATGCATAGAATATAAAGTGCATTTCGGTCTTCGTTGCAGCAATTTAATTATCAGTAAGATTACTACTGCCAGTGTTCTTTTAAGGTAAGATTCCCCATAAAGACAATGAAGTAGCACTATTGTAATAAAAAAGCACATTCGTAGCAAAGAACTAAGATTAAAGTTTATTGTATCCATATCCACCAATCTAGTATTTGTGTGATAGCAAGTTAGGAATAAAACATAAGAGAGCACAGTACAATGAGCTACCCTAGTAGGAGGTTGGTTTTGTACAAGGGGGTTCATTGGTTGGTTCTACCCTTTAGTTACTTCAACTCTGAAGATGTACAGGATGCTTCTTGGGCTAAGCTCTTCTACTTATACAACCTTTATGAATGGAGGACGTTATCCTGATGTGTCTTGAAGATGAAACTAGGTGTGAGCAGGCATGAACTCCCTTTCTTTTCTGAAGCAGTACGCATACTCAATGCTTTAAAAAAGAACAATGTTCAATAAAACTGGGGAGAAAAATCAAGTAATTTGAAGGAAAACCAACTTTCAACATCCACAGGTCTGTGTTTGAAGGAAACAGTAACACTGAGGAACCACTTAAACCATTTCTACCTGTCTTTTGCTGAGAGAAATATTAATTAGATCTTAAAATCTGCATCACTCGAGTGAGTTACACCCCTCCACTACTACATTCATACCAGGTATCATCCAACTGTACACTTCTGCCTGTCCCTCAATTTACTAACCACACTCCTATCACAGCTTGCTGCTCCCAACCCTTACAGAAGGAAAACTTCTTCCATTCTGAAGATAGTATATACTGTTTTCCCATACACACTCATTTTCTTTAATCACTCAACTCAAAGCCTCCAAAAAGTCTGAAATCTCATTTACTACCACCAAGCTGTTCCGAGTAATTCCCCACTAATAGGAATTTTATTTAAATTTCGGGCACAAACAACTGCTCTTCAACTTTAATGATACGTAAGAAAAGATTGGCAAGTTGTTAACACTTGCCTTTTGATTTGAAGTGACACTGCATTGGAACAAAGAATTCCATGGCATTGCAAGGTAAATTTCACATGTAACTCTTCATGGCAAAAAAAAACAGGTTTTAATACATACTCCAAAACAGAATAGTAAACCCAGCACAAGAACTCATTACATGAGCTTTACATCAAGCTTCACTTAAACCATTGAACACAGTAATAGCCATACATGTAAATGAATCTGCAGACTCTGAAAACACATGATAAAATATTAAACTGTTTTTGCTACTTTGACAAGGCAAGAACCCTTTTGTCCTGTACTAATATCCTGCTGCCCTAATTCTCATCCACTTCTGACCATATTTTTAGAAAAAGGACTCTTCAAGATGAAGCAAGGAGGGGGAAAAAATAGAATCAGTTCTGTCAGACTGGTTTAGAAGTTTCTCACAATTTTCACCAACAAAAAAAACTAGCCCATCTTTTTCAAACACAGCTACAGCAGCTGAAAAACAAATGTTTCCTGTGGTTATTTTAAGACACAGACTTAAAAGCTACATAAACTAGGAAATTCTGGCTCCTTTTTCCCCCTGCATTAAACACACAATATTCTCTGAGCTTCTCCTGTATTAAATCAGTAACCTTACTCCAAGTACTCTCAGGACCCTATTCAACGCTACTGAATTTACCCAAAGAAACCTCAAGAAGCTTTCAGATAACCTGTCAATTTTTCAGGTTTTAAACTGACATAAACCCATAAAGCACAGATGAAGGTCAATACTCACACGGCTTTGTGTGATGTAACATGCCACAAGAACATGCAATGAAATAATAAAATACTTTCTGATTTCTGTGCCTTATTAGCCTCTCATTTTAAGACTAAATCACTGCTAAGAAACTTAAATCTTTATTAGTTAATATGGAAAAAGGAATTTTTAAAGAGCTAATTCTCTTAAGTGGGACAATTGCAGGGTAAGATGACAAGTTTGGGGCTTTTTTTTTTCCCTTATTTTTTTTTCCTCCACTGTTCAATCCACTTCATTAAAGCATTTTTTCCAAGCTCTTTGAACTAGTCTTTGGTTCACGTATAAATGTCTATCCATGGATAGCTAGCATGTTGTGTTAAATTACACACATTTTACCTAATAGCAGTATATTGTGAGACCACCTGCTTTAACACTACAAATATTAGAAGAGAAAAAAATAAAAAGATTCGATCTTTGAAAACAGGATCTACCATGACAACTTTTAAGCCCCTTGCATCCAGTTACAGTAGCAGTCATTTTAATCAGCATGAGAGAAACAGCCAAAAGTGATGCTGCTAAAATTTCTATGCTGTAATTTTGTCTTGAACATTTTTCAACCTCCAGGCAATGCTGCAGGGACAGTGAGAAACCTGTATCTCTACTTGACTTCTACTTGTCATCTCCATATTTATTTTTTTCCTAATAAAATTATCTTGGTTCTTCTATTATATAACCTCAGCTGTCTTGTTTATAATGTCTTTATTGTCTCAATTTCATTGAAGTGAGCCAAAACACATTACTCTTAATTATTTCTGAAGGAAAATTCAAGCACTGGTGGTTAAAAATCCTTATGACTCATCTCATTCTCCCTTCAACACTGGTTTACAAAATTTAAACTTCATTATGTACTCTGGTGCTAAAATGAAGAATTATATTGGAGGAGCACTTTTTAATCAATGCACAGTGAGTTTTAAGGAAAGTGGACAGGAGTAGGGAGGTGAGGAAAAAAATCCTGTCACTTGAGTTTCTTTTCAGGGCCCTAATACATCCATGGATGGAAGTCTGGAAAATAACTTCTATTTTTACAACAAAAGAGTATTTGCTTTTTTACTTAAGTAGAAAAATGGGGTTTAGGTTGAAACTACAGTATTTTCCACTGCAGGGTTTTGTGAAGGAACTAATTTTATATGAACCGTGCACCGAGCAATCGGCACCACTTGCTTTTATGGAACAAATGGTCTAAAAAGTATCTAAATTTTTAGGGAGGAGAGATTTCCAAAGAAAGGCCATGTCCACCACGATTTGTTTATTTCTGAGAGATATTTCATGTGTAGTTCTCAGACAGCAAGAATATGTATTTCTGCAACTATCAAATACTTGGAAAAAAAAATGTTATTTCTTTCCTAGATAAGAGTGGATTGAATTGTCTTTTTTGGAGCGTTCTGGTTTACAAGGTGTTGGCTTAGAAACAGTACTTTTCATCTCCAAATAAAAATGGGACACTCCAAAAGCCTACTTTCCTCTCCTTTTTAACCTAACCTCTGGCAACAAAGAATCCCATTGGAATTCTTCTAGTCCCTGTGTTATCCAGGCTAGACTAAACCTTAACAAGAACTTAGCACTAAGAAAACCACCCTCACTTACACTATTTGAATCGAAGGTGTAAGTTACCAGTAAGATTTAAAGTGAGAAAGCCATCAGGGAGTTTTGGAGCCAGTTTGCTTTTCCTGCTTAGACTTTTACTGCAATCATTCACCAGCTGCACAGGCAGGAAGCAGCTTTATTTCCTTCATGTGTATACAAGGAACTTTCCATTTCAAATCTGCTATGATGAAAAGAAATTGAGCCTTCAGAGTCCTAGCAGGAGCCTGAATGTTGATGGAGACAAGTATTCGGTTGGAAGATTAAGCTTACTATTTTTCAATGCCAAAACAATCTACTACAGGACTTCAGGCAGAAGTTTCACCCATAACAGTTATCCCAGAAGTAGTACTAGGGTTCTTGTCACTTACCATTGAAGTGGTTTCTTTTGATCCTGAGAAGGGTTGGTGATTTTCTTTCACAGCAGGGACTTCACCAGCTTACCCAGGTTTGGTTTTTGATAGGGTGCTAGAAGATGGGCAACCTAGCCTTGCCCTGTGGCTCTCTCTCCGAGCTGGATATTCTAGGTCTAGAAGTTGACTGGGAGCAGAAAAGACAACACATTTCCCCTTCAATAAACAGGTGAAGCGGGGCCTGGTACTCACATACGTGTTTTAGATAGAGCCTTCTTAAGGATTGATTTTTTTCCCCCTTAATTGGCATGCAGTCCCTGAAGATTTTAAGAATGAAAGAGAGCCTTACACATGTTTCAGACTCAGATAAAGAACCTTCTTTACACCTAAAAATCTTTGCACCTCAACAAAGATGACATTTTCAGATGGAACTTCTTTTTTTCTACCAGCAAACATACCTTGTCAAGTAAAATCAAGGCATCATTCTACTTTTCAGGATGAACAATTCTACCTCCCTTCAGAGGAAAATAATTTGTATAGATTGGTGGGATATGGATACAGACACAAGCTATTACTGGAATTATTTGTCTTTCTGAAACAAGTATCTGAAAAGCTTTTCCTCCAACAAAGCAGTTCAAAAGGCCAAAACTGAGAGAAGCCCAGCTACCAGACAACCCTCCTTTGGCAGAGACACTGTCTCAACTCCTTCTGGACATGTTGTTTTTACAGTGCTTCCAGTCTTTGGTCAAGCCCCTACCCCAGTCATAGAAAAGTAAGTTTTCAATTACATTTCAACAAGATTCTTATCAGGAATTGTTATATTCTAGCACAGAACACTGGATCATTCCCCCATAAAAATGGTATCAAAGCAATATTCCTTCTTGCTTTGCCAGGCAAAGACTCACCTAAACCATCATGACCCAGCTCCACAGAAAAGTCAGATGCAAATCCAAGGGCCTATTGCTCCAAGCAAAGGAAAACCAGTTACAAAGCATTTATTTAGGATCTGGGTTGAAACCCTCCAAGTACCTTCCCATAAGGCTTAACTTTTTGGGTTTTGCTTGAAAAAGAGATTGTTTAGAATATTCAGACCAGACTGAAGAACATTATACACTAAAAAAAGAACGCAGGGAAGTGGCAGTGCAAAGTTTTAGAGAATTCTCATCCTCAGTAACTATGTTACTGCCAGGAAAATGACCGTGGTCTCTGTGCTCCTTCTGTCCCCCGCGTGCCTGGTTAGAGGCTGCTGGCGAGCTAGCGTGTTCTTCCCCATCACACACACACATCCACCCAGACAATTAGCTTCATTCTCACCAGTTTGCCACATCAAATTTACTTGCCAACAGTAAGGACACCCGCTGGGAATACACCAGCATTCAACAACAGACAGACACCCCCACACCTTCTTCTTGGGTGGTCTTTCATCCAAACACTAAGCTGACCAAATCGGTAGCTAAGTTCAGATGCCACAGCCTGTACAATTTTTGGTTAAATATCTTTCACTTATAAATGAAGATGAAGGAAAAAAATTACCAGACGTACTGACTCAGAACATGTTACTTTGAGAAACAGATTAAAATTCAAGACATGCTATATAGATCCGATTGTTTTCAAAAAGGAATGTAGAAGGACCCCATCACAGAAAATCCCCCCCACGATCTTCATTAACTACATAAAAATAAAGAGTATTTACAAAGAAAGTGGTTAACCAGCATCAGATATGCAGAGAAGTTACAAATTCCCCAACCAAAACACAAAATCCAGCCAGGCAATCACAGAATCCCAGAATCCTCGGGGTTGAAAGGGACCTCGAAAGATCATAAGAGTCCAACCCCCCTTCCAGAGCAAGATCACCCAGATCAGGTCCCACAGGAACGTGTCCAGGCAGGTTTTGAAAGTCTCCAGAGCAGGAGACTCCACAACCCCCTGGGCAGCCTGGGCCAGGCTCTGTCACCATCATGTTTCCACAGACCCTCCCATGTTCCAGCTGCACCCATTACCCTGTGTCCTGTCACTGGCTGTCCCTGAGCAGAGCCTGGCTCCATCCTCCTGACACTCTCCCTTTACATCTTTAGAACCATCAATGAGGTCACCCCTCAGTCTCCTCTTCTCCAGGCTAAAAAGCCCCAGCTCCCTCAGCCGGGAGATGTTCCACTCCCTTATCAGTATCATGTCAGCTGCAGTGCAGCTATTACCAAGTAGATCTGGATGAAAAAAGCACTGTCCCAGAAACGTAATTTCTGTTCAGTTGGTGAGGAGGGTGTTTCTGCAGCCACCTGTTTAGTATTTTGCTATCATGAGGAAAAGGTGGATTGCAAACAGCATAAAACAAATCAGTGATAAACTTTAGATCGTATTTACCAACCTGCACAAGCCCCAGTGTTCTGATATTCACTTAAATACCCTCGTCAGATTCTTTTACAACTATAACAACACTTCCTTGCTACCCCTTCACTCTATTTCTGTGTGTAAAGACATCACAGGATCAGAAAGACATTTCTAACCAAACCAGCTTGTTGCGTGTCGTAGAGACCTACAGGAACGCAGGAGTACAGGTTGAGTAGCTGGCAGGGACATCGAACTTAAGAGATCATTAATGCAGTATTAGTAATGATCGAGTGACCACACTTCACACACACTTTTTCACGACTAAGTATATAAAGTGCATCACAGTTCTTGACTGAACCCATTTTGTTCCAGTTCCTCTATGTATTAACCTCAGCTGACTTAAGAGCTTGTATTAAAATCAACACAGCAGTGGAGTATTCTCTTACATCATTTTATTTGTTCTAATAGCAGAGCATAGTACTAAAATCATCTACCCAGTAGCAGAAGTACAGAATTGAATTCAGATAGAGGTCACACTAGGATGGCGTTTCAAACTTAACTTTGTATTTTAAGAGCATTCTCAGGAGCATCAGAAGGAAGGTCTATGGTCAGACTAGAGCTCCTGAAGTTTGGGGTCTGGAAAAAAGTGGATTGAGCTCCGGCCAGTGTAACTCTGAGAATGGCAGTTCATAAAGCACATTACAGCAAAGGTAAAGGGATAAGAATTTTCTCTGCTGCCCACTGGGAAGAGAAGAGCCATAGGATGTGCAATTCTTAGGCTGCTCCTACAATTCAAAAGCTTTTCTGCATTTCCAGAAGCAGCTTTATAATCACTGTTGGAGAACTTACTGCCTGTAAGGAAAAAGAGTCTTCACAGAGACCAGCCCTAGCTACAGCCTTGCTTTCCCTTCCGCAGAGGCAGAGAGGCCCGAGATCCAGACTGTATGGGCCAGCTTCAGACCAGTAATAGCACATCACTGAGTAGGCAGAACTGATAATGTTCAAAGCCCTGTAACCCATAAGTATACCAGTAATAACAACTGGCATACACTCCTAAGTCTGTCTCTTCAGGTATTAAACACAAAGACAGTGAGATAAATTTACTCATGTCTAGATCAACAGTAGTACACTATAAAAAAGTTAATACTGTACAGAAAATGTCAAATTCTATAATAAATACTATCTTTATGGTTCAAATTACTCCATGCATGCAACAACACTTACATATCACGGCGTAAGTACATACGTATATAGGATGTGCATACACATACGTCTGTGTGTACGTACCCAAACTGCCCCCGTGCAGGGAAATCAGTATGGTTAAGTATCACACAGCACAAATACTCCCAGACTTCTACAGAGGGCTTGCTTACACCTTAACTTACCTCATGAACTAGTGTCACAAACTGGAAGGTCTCTGTTTTGGTTGCGTGATGCCATTCTTCACCCCTCCCTAAATTTGCAAGCGATGATGCACTCAGTTTAAAACACAGAATTATTGGTGCAAGGTGAACTAGACAAATTAGGTACTTACTTATCAAAGCTATCACTATATTTTATGAAGCTCTCCAATTTTTCCTTGGCATATTCTACCACATCTGAATGAAGCTCTATTCCATGATTTATCCCAAAAGGTCCTGTAAATAAAAACAGCAGGGTGTTTTTTGTGTTTCATTTTTTTCATTTAAGCACAATCACATGGAACAGCATTTTATCTTTCATCTGTGAGAGCTGTAACATCACAAACCACAGAAGTCTCCCAACACCTCTAGATAAAGTTATTTTTCACACCTGCATTACCAATGCTCAAGAGGTGAGAGGCCAAAGGATCAAGGAAGGAACAGGGAGAGAACAGTGGTAAAACAATTGTATAGAATGATTTTTCTTCATAAGCACACAGGAAAAACAAAATTAATCTGGCTGCACTTAAATCAGCCTGAGCAACAACTTCCACACCACAGTGTTTAGTTGGAATGAAGTAACTTTAAATTATAATTTAGTCTGTATCTTGGTATTTGTATTTTGAAGTTCTATGGCCAAATTTTGAGCTTTTGGCCATTCACGGATCAAGTACTATATCCCTTAGCCACATCTGCTCTTCTGTTTTGCAGGTTCCAAATTCAGAAGTCTGCTCCCAGTTTACTTATGTAATAATTAATTTCCATCATAATAATTAATTTCCATCATTGAAATTGACCACATGTTGTGTGCACTCATCGCAATCCCATCACAACTGCAACGCTGCGTTCCTGCAATCAAATCCAAGTGTATTTCCAAGTCAATTTGTGTGCCAAAAGTTAATGCTATTTTTCAGGAACAAGAAGAAATCATGAGATGGTATTATGAGGATTATCCACATCAGGCAGGAATCTGAATCAGATAGTCATATTTGCTGTGGGGATTCTATATTTAACATGCGCTCACAGCCCAGGGACTTTAGTCACTGAAGCATAGAATTGGTAAAGGGAGAGGGAAGGGGAAGAAGGGAAAGTAAACATCAATAAGATTAGACAAAACTTATATTTATATCCTCTACTGCATTCTAAATCTTTCCTAAATATTTAACTCAAAGATCTTACTCCAATGAAACAGAATTCAATTTGTCTTTTCTAGGACACCAACTACCAAAACAGACAAAGGATTACCAAGAAAGGTCTCAGTTTAAACAAATAAAGTATATGCACTACACTAGATTAGCAATTGCAGTTCTTAACATAGTTTAGAATATTTTCTACTAGGTGAAATAAAACCAATGCACTCGGTTACCACAGACAGTGCTTTAAGACCTCTCTGGATCATCCAAGGGATGTTCTTAGAACCTGTGAAAACATCTACCTCCTGCTGACACTCACACCTACTGCAAATTTATTATCTATCACATTCAGAAAAGCATTAGCATCATCAGCCCCTTCCTAGCTGTTCAATTATTTAATGTTCCCCTGCACAGTAATAGGCTGCGTTTCTAACCAGTGTAGTTACAGTTCTACAGCATGCAGCAAGCACCCCCAAGCTATGTTTTCTTCAATTAAAAATTAATTGCCATTCCTTTAACCTCATAAAGTAAATTAAAAATGCATCAACATAATCTGTCCCAAAATTCACATATACATTCCTTTCATTACTCAGTTTTGAAAAGCAACTAAAAAGAAACCCCACATGTGTAAATGTCAGTTGCTCCAACAGCTTGCAGTTAAATCTATGAATGCAAGATGCCACTATAGTATCACACACTATAATATTTGCAGTTTGGACAGCAATATCAGAAACGTCTTTCCTTTCACCAGGGAAGTCACAGCTGAACATTTAAGCAGAGAGTCTGATGTTAGGAAAACATGAAACTTCTCTGCTACTCTCCAACATCAGCTGGCCTCTTTCAGCACAAGGAGTTGGCAATTCCACCACCCAGCCTGAACTACG
This sequence comes from Chloroceryle amazona, assembly GCA_027560015.1. Classification (NCBI taxonomy): domain Eukaryota; kingdom Metazoa; phylum Chordata; class Aves; order Coraciiformes; family Cerylidae; genus Chloroceryle; species Chloroceryle amazona. Next base: position 22,686 of record JANHFX010024486.1, on the reverse strand, counting down.
TTTACAGTTTAACAGTATCAGCAACAGTGAACTGAATCTCACCAAAGTGGTAGTTTTGTGGGGGGGTTTGTACACTGCTGTATTTACAAGTGTTCACCAGTTTCAAATTATTTGCTAATTTAGTCCTGTCATTTTGACACCACCGATGTGGCAGAAACGCTCCTCACTACCTCGTCTAACTGAAAGATGCCCCAACTACTGTCAAAACCCACACGGTTCTCTTACTAATTGCAGTGCACACTGAAATCAGTTTTTAAAACCCTGGGAGCTTTTAAAAATACATATAGCTTATTTGTCAGAAAATTATGTCTTTATTTTCCTTTGCTAAAGCAGCTGTTCCCTGGTTTAAAAGAAACACTAAAATAAATAGGAATTATTATCTGTTACTAGTAGTTTTATCCAAGGGAACAGAGTAAGGAAATAAAAGGCACACAAATTGTATTTTTACCTTCCATGCCTCAGCCTAGCACTCAAACCAAACCACATTACAACTCTAAGGACTTAGACTCTGGAAACTGGGTACAGCACCATAAAATTAGGGAAAGTCTCCTGGAAGTAGCTGAGCAGCCACTGCTCTGGGCTCAGCACTGCTAGAGAAGCATCAGCACCTGAGCTGGCTCTGCGGGAAGCTCTGCAGTGTCCTGTGCTCCATGGAGGCTGCCAGCCAATCTCACCCTCTGCAGAAGACAAGTCTTTTGCTGTTTAATTTCTTCCACTCTGCACATAGTATTCTGAAGGACAGGAATTCTGCTTGATAAGGAGAGGTCAAACCCAGAAGCATTCCACAGCCAACCAACAGCCACTCAAAAGAGGTTAGATAAATACACAGATACAAGAGCAATATGCATAAGCCACAATTTCTTTTTTTAACATCATAGTTAAGAAAGAATAATGCAATAACCAAGGTTTCCACAAAACAGAGAAACAAACACCATTACTCACTACCCTGAGCAAAGATTTGGGAGAAAAAAAATTCAGCAAGATTCACTAATTGTTTTAATGTTTTACAATGTTGAACTTAAAATGTTACAGTCTAATTAAAAGTATGTACTCTTGTATAGAAACACTTTTGAAACAGACAAAGCAACATTCTATTAGAATAGCTTTTATTTATTTCTTTATTTTTACCTGGGAATGAACATAATTCCTAATTCCACAAGACAACAGTGGAATCTGCTGAATTTAGTGGCATTAACAGGGTCCAAGTTAACTAACAAGAGGCTGCTGGAGATGCCAACTATGCATTCAAATGACATTTGTTACGTAATATTAGGGATGATTTTTACTCTTTAATAAATAAGAAAAAAAGACAGAAAGCAACTAAACTAACTGAAGGTTAACAAACCTACTATTCACTCTTCAGCTGTGTATATAAATATATGCAAAATCTGTATATTACCTGTCAGCAAGGTTTCTGCAACCCAGGAAATATGAAAACTCCATGTAATACAGCCAATAAAATTATAGCTATGAAAACTACATACTAAAATAAATGAAGTTACTTCATGTAATGAAAATAAATACATTTGCTGGTATACCTGCTCTGTATTGTAAATATTTGGGACAGGAAAGAAATAAAGCATTTTTTTTTCTCTAAGGTAGGTTTTAAAAGTTAAATTTAGATACTATTTCATTCCATCTTTTTTTTTATACAGGAAGAAGTATTTGAAGACCCAAGAAAAAAAAAAAAAAACAGTGTTTATCTGTTAAAGTAGTTTTTAAAACCTACAGTGCTCTAAGAGTCTTATCAGACTATATCCCAAAACTTTCCCACTAATAAAACAACTAAATAAATGTATTTTTAAAATACTTGCTTGCACACTGATAGAGATTTATTTTTCAATTCAGTTTCTTCAAGAGCATTTACAATTTAGATTTTTTTTTTCCTATAAGCTGAAGGTCAATATAGAAGGTCAATATAGTAACTTAAAGGTCAATATAGTAACTTAAAGTATGGGCACAAACACAGTGCAAATGCAGACTGAACTGTCAGTCCTCAACATTTGTTCCTCTATGCCTTTTCCTTTTAAGGAAAAAAAGGAAGGTTTCCTTTCAAAGGTGAATTGTAGACCATAGAAAGGTGAGCAGGAACAATTGCCTCTTCCAAAACACCATCAAATGCCAGTGAACAGCTTGTAGATAACATACGTTATTTAACAACAGATGTCAAACACCAGTCTTAAAAACAGTACTATATTTTTTTAAAGAAGTTTTACAGGTTATAATCTTCTAAAACTATACAGAAACACTATATTAAAATAAAAACATTCAAGTTACCTAATATTAATCCCACCATTGTACTCAAGTATCCGGTTCCACTACCCAGATTTAGAAAAGATAATCCAGGCTGAAGCTTCAGTGCTTCCATGACTTCAGAATAAATGCAAGGTGCTGACAAGTGTATATTCCCGTGCTTCCAGGCCAAGTCTTTATAAGCATTGTCCCTGTATCCTTCCAGATAATAATCACCACGATCAATTGCTCTGAAGGCTTGCTCCACACTCTCAGTGCGAATGTACTGAGCTTCTTTCAAGTTATCAATTAAGTCATCGTTGTCTTCTCCAGCACTCACAGCTCCTCCCATGCTGAATTTCTATGATAATTCAATTAGTTTTCAAAATACATTAGGAGGAGAGTTTTTCCCAAAAGCGTAACTACGTAAGGGATTCTCAGGTCTTCTCTCAGAAGCACATCACAAACGAATCCTGGAAAATAGATATGTTTACATAACTTTTGAGTTTCAAAAGAGAAACAAGCCAACAACTCTTAGAGGGTGACAAAATACTGTTAGCACTTTACAAAGCAGAACTATTAAGAGAGTCAGGACAGCCAGTATTTAATCAAGATCCTGCCCTTCAGATTTTAACTCACTCCAACGTTTTCCATCTCCTCTTTGTATGTCAACATGGGCACTGGCAAGCAATGCAGCGTAAGAGCTCCTGCGACACTCAACACCTATCACCTACGTTAGGTGCTCTTGGGGGAGGCAGAAACTGCCTGTGCACTAGCTCCAGTCCCATGCTGAGGACTAAATACCCAACAGCGGTTGAAGCACGTACCAACTTAGTTACCATTGAAAGGAACTGGCTTCGCACTGGAAATCACTCCCCAGTGGGGGAGAAAGCCAGCGGAGCAGTGATGACCATCTGAGAAGCATCTCCTGGACATTTTTGAGTTGAACCAGAATTCTAGCCCAGACCAACCAGACATTGCTCTGTTCTGGATTCAGCACAGGAAACCCCTCCAGTATCTCATCTTCTCCTAATTCCTACCATACTCACTAGTAGGTGTATGGCTTCTGTAAGTATCTAGAAATTTTCAACAGCTTGTCAGCTTTTAAGTGACTGCAAGTTTCGTGAACGCTACACAAAATACTCACTTCCAAATAACACTTCTGGATCTGTACTTCAGCTGCAGTTATTACACATGAATCACTCGACTCAAAATCCAGTTGTTAACATGTTTAACGTTGCATGAATTACCAGTAAAATAGCAACAAGGCAACCAGAAGAAAGGGAAAAAGAAAGTTGAATCCCCCGATTCCAGACAAATAAGAGTACCTGCAGCGAGCTAGCTGTTAACATTAATTACAAAGTCATCTTTGCCAAAAGAAGAAAAAAAGAGCATCCTCAATCTTGTTGCGTGTTCTAGGTAACCTAGTTAAAGGAAAACAAAAACAAAAACCAAGACACACTCACCCCCAACTCTTCAACTGCATTGCTGAGCATCACCTTTTACAGAACCCCACCTGCCTCTTCAAACAAGCTTCTTTCACCGAGCATTCTTTTTATAAATATCCAAATAATCTTTTATCAGAGAATAGTCCCAATGCAATTCAGCAAATTCCTGGTTTGTACGTGCCTATTTGTGCCAGTGCGTGAGTCAGGAATTCACAAACACAATCCAGATGCCCAAGGTCATTTAAGTTATCGGATCGAAGCTGCTTTTCAAGTTTACATTGCAGGCATCACGCAACACAATTTTTATGGTTAAATACTTTAAAGAATCTTCTTAGAATACTAATGAATCCTCTTCCACATGTTTAACAGGTTCTTTATCAAAAAAAAAAGAAAGTACTAATAAACCTTTTCCATAAAGTCAAATGAAAACATCCAGAAGCTACAAGCAGCTTCAAGATTGGTGGGGTTTCTTTCCTACTGCAATGTTAAACAAAGACTTCTGGAGTCCAAAGCATTCTCCTGAAGGATTTAAGTTTCAAACAGCAATGATTCTGAAGTAAAGCATCAAAACATCCTTATGAAAGCAAAGCATGTGCTCACAGACTGTAGTCCAGTGCATAAATTCATTTTTCTGAACACCAAGCTCAAAATGAAGAGTGCTAAAGCTAATAAGATCAG
>JANHFX010024485.1:0-12759 GCA_027560015.1 Chloroceryle amazona | reverse complement strand
TGACCCCTGGAGGGGTTTCCAAGCCCCCGTGGAGCTGTGGTGCTGAGGGCCAGGGGTCAGTGGTGCCCTGGCAGTGCCAGGGGTGTGATTGGATTGGATGAATCACTTTTGTTAGAAGAGACTTTTAAGATTAATTATTCTATTAATTAGACCAGAACACTTTAGTCGCTTGTTTTTTGTCTTATCCAGGCCAGGTGTCTGGAGTTGGACAAAGGAAAGACAGGATAGATCACTGGCCTGAAGGGAAGGGAGAGGTTCCTATGCTAATAAAAGCACGTTCCCAGTGGTCCACCTGAGCGATGCAGAAGCTTCACAGTGCCTGGTACTCCCCCAAGGTCCCGTCAATCTTCAGTCATCCTCTGGAGCACCAGTGGTGTGCGGGTCCTGGAAAGCATTTTATTGTGTAGGAGGAAACCCACATCTTGTTGAAATTTGCATTATGTCATTTTTACATGTGGTTATGTCTCGTGCCTAGTGATGCAACGTAACCCGGCGTCACCCCGCTTGACTTCACGCGCCGGGAGGGTCTCTTGTGCCGTTTGCTGTGGAGAGCTGAGCTGTGGAGGCATTTGGGCCTCAGAAATGGGTCTTTAATGGGGGATTTTTGGAGCAGGTACCTACTATGCTTGTTTTATTTTATTTGTTTTTAAAAAGCATTTTGACTTATGGCATGATTTTTCTATTTACATTGGGAGTCTTCAAGTATTTTCTTTGTCGATACATTTACTGTGCAGAATAAAGTCAGCAACAATATTTTCTGCTTTATCTCCATAGCTGGTTTCTGTCTGGAGACAGAAAATGGGGTCAAATCACCCAACTGAAGTGGGTAAAAAATAAATCTAATAATAATAATACATTCTTTCCATAATTTTTTTAATTTTTTTTTTATTATTGTGTGTCTGATGCCATTGCAATGCCTGATGGTAATAGCAGGGGCAGGCAGGAGGGAGGAGAGTGTGCGCTAACCTTGCCACTTCCCCCCCCACACCATATGCCCTCTATGAATGTAAGGGAAAATGCTGCCACGGTCTCTCATGTGTTATCCTCCTGCAGCCCCTACAAGTCAGCTGCCACGCTTGAGAGCATCTATTTTAAAATATGTTTATATATATAGGCTTCAGAGGGGGGAATTTTTGCACAGTGCTTCATTCCATCTCCCCGGCTCCGGCCGAGCAGCCCAGGCGCTGCCGGGCCCTGGCAGGCTGCTTAACAGCCCTGCTCTCCTGGCTGCCAATCTGCCTGTGGGTCCCTGCCAGTGACAGCTCTAAAAGCTGGGGCCAGCTCCACGCTCCCGCTCCGTGCGGTGACAGGCAGCTGGGACAGGCTCTCGCTGCTGGAGGGAGAGCACCGAGCATCCTCCTTCCATCACCCCGAGCATCCCCCTCCGGCCGCTTCAGCGGCTCCAACACCTCAGGGGTGAGCGTTTAGGTGGCACCCCATGCTTGGGGGGAGCCTTCAGCCCCAGTCATCCTCCTCCTCCTCACCGCAGGCTTTCCCTGCGACCTTTAAATGCGAAAGGTCGTGGCACCTCGGTGGGAAGTGCGCCTGGGCTCGGCAATGGCTGCGAGCACCGCAGACACCTATAAATAAATAAATTAAAAATTAGAATAGCTTCTGATTATAAGGGACAACTCCATGTGAATCTTAATTACTGTAATTGGTTCTCAGTTACTATGGTGATTGGTGGGCGCTCCAGAGATGCTTTTGATGGGTGATAGATGTTTACTCGCGCGCGCATCGTCGCCGTTAGAGCGCAGCAGCCCCATCAAAAAAATCAACGTTTACCCATAACTTGTACCTAGCGCTGGAGGATGCTCTGCCTGTTGACGACGGCTGTAAATACACAAATATTCGAGCTGCTTTTTATTGTCGTAGGTAGAAACTCTGCGGTGGCTCCACCGGTGTAGCCGTCCCCTCCCCAGGGGTGGCCGGTGCTCTGGCCGGCACGTGTTGGGAAAATCTTCCTCGAGCACGTGAATGCCAGGGTGGTGGTGCTTATTAACTGGCATCAGTGTGAATAACTAACGAGCTGATTAAGGTGAAATGTTTAATTTTGGTTAATTTTAGGAGCTACTAGCTCAGCTCTGCAGAGGGTGAAGCCTCAGCCCCCAGCTCTGGGTTTATTTTTGGAGGAGCCCCAGCAGCTCAGGTACCCTTGCTGGCAGCGAGCACAGCGGAGGGCTGCAGATGTGGGGAGGATTCTTCAAGCGTTTAAAGCTTTCTAGGATGAAATGACTGGTTTGGGCTGTACAGGGAAGGCACCAAGCAGCAGAATGTAAAATGTTAGTTTTTAGGAGTGAGGATTTTGGTGCACGATCCCTCGCTCCATTCCTCTAAGGCAGAGGATGAATCCACAATATTATTTTTAAGCAGAACGAAGTTTCTAATGAAAAGCAAACAGAGAGGTTCTTCTAAAGTCCCTGTTAAAATAATTCCCTGCATAGTTCAACAGCAGCTCAGTCCATCCGTGGCTCTTATTTCTCTGCAGCCAGTGACAACCTGAAGTAAAAATAAACACCTTCGGAGTGTCTGAACAAAACTTGCAGTATCCTGAGCTAAACTAAGTTAGTAGAGTGACACTAAATGATGCTGCACCTTTGAACACAGCCACGAGAACTCTGATTCACAGGGTTTAACAGAGCAAGCGCCGTCAGCCCTGCAGGAACTGCAGCTGGTTTCACTTGCAGGATCAGAGATGCTTGATTTGTGCTATGGCCATCAAAAACCATAAATAAATAACATGCAGGATCTTCCCCCCTACTCCTCAATTTCTCAAATTAAAGGTCTGGGGCCAGCCTGGATCAAACCCTTCCCCTCATGGCTGGGGAGGATGCTCCCCCCCACTCTCTTTTCTCCCTCTGCCTCTCAGGAAAGCTCTGGCCAGTCGGGAAAGCGTGAGGCACATCCCCAGGCTGATAACAGCCACGGCAACTGCAATTTATTTAAAAGGCAAGGCCTGAAGTTTGGCAGGGGCACGGGCAGGGTCGATGAGAGCAGCTGCCTGGCTGGGTGGGATGGTGCTGCTGCCTTCAGAACCTGCTGCTCTTTGGGGTTTTTTACGATCCCGTGAGCTTTCGATTGTTGTGCTTTGGGTTTGAGCATCAGTCTGCCCGAGAGCAGCAGCCACACTTCTAGAGAGGCTTTTTTCTTTTTCTTTTTTTTTTACCTTGAGCTTCTAGGACTGAAATTAAAGAGTGCGTCGAAGCAAAAGGTCGGGGTGATTTTCAAGTCAAGCAGTAGGTTTATTTTTATTTTATTTCTTTTTCTACAAGGAGCACGACGGTGGTGTCAGAGGAGAGGAAAAAGTTCTGACCAAGGCTTGTGGCATAACCAGGGGTTTAAATCCCAGGTAACCCTGTAAAGCAAACAGCAAAAATCACAGCCATGGAAGTTGATTGCAGGATCGTGAGGTTTTTATGTAAATAAAAATAAAATCAGGTGGAGAAAGCAGCGAGTTATGGCGAGCAAGGACATTTTTATTATTCATAGATCAATCCAGCCGAAGCAGCAATGTGCCCGTCACTGGTATCGGGCAACCACCTCCTCTCTATTTCTGTTTACAAACCGCAGGGAGGGAGCCTGACAATTCAAAACCACGTGGCTTCTCTGCAATTCTTGCACCGAGTATTAAAGATAAAGATTAAAAGAAGGAATTTAGTAAATCATTTCGTTCTGAAAGCTTCTTAACCTCACTGAACCCTGCAGGGATCTGCCGAGTTGGGTTTGGGCTGGCACGAAGCGCAGACTAAAAATCCACCAGGATAAGGACCTTTATTTCTTCTAGAATTTATTAGAGAAGTGACAGTCTCCTTTTTCTTCCTTTTCCATCCCAACAGTGATAATAAATCTTAGCTTTCAGGGGTTTTTCCCTTTCCAGATGCTGACACAGCTCTGGAAATCCCACCTGAAGCTGGGCAGGATCCACTCCCTGCTTCAGGCGCTTGGGTGCCGGCAAAGGGAGCCGAGTTCACACGCAGAGCCTTCACGGGAGGAGCCTCAACAAGAAATACCCCTCTCTTCAACGCAGCCTTCAGCATTTAAAAGTTAATTCCAAAGGCTTAACTCTGTAATTGCCCCCCCATACGTACACACAACCCCCACCCCATCAAGCTCCTGTTTCGACAACTGGAAATAGTGATGCAAAGCATCTGCTGGGCTGCAGGATGGTGGGAGTGAGCATCACAAACAGCAAACTACAACACAAAAGATATTAAGGAGGCAAAAAAAAATAACAAATATAAAGACAAAAAAAAAAACCCTAACCCAAATAAATCAGCAGCCTGAGGAAAGCCACGAGGTGGGCACTGTGGTTGCACTGCTCCGGGGGTGCCAAAGCTTTCAAAAGCCCTGCGAAGGAGAGGTGTTCGGCGGGGTCTGTGGGTTTTGTCAGCATCTCCACCACCTGCACGTGTTTCTGTACGTCCCAGGAGGCTGTATACACAGAGCTGTGTGTTTGCCATCCGTACATAGAGTGGAAGGAGGAATTGCTGTGGAGGTGGCTAAAATTCTGCCTTTCACCCACCGTCAAATTCGGGCGATGCTCGCCCACGACCGAGGCCAACTTGTGAAGTCATTCAGATTTCATTGTGACTTTTGTTTTGTTTTCTTGAGTGAAATAATTATTGAACTTGGCTCCTGATTATTATTATAGGGCAGGAAAAGGACGATGATAGAGGCAGCACTGGAAAACAAAGCTGCTGTTATGGGTTTAATCCACTCGAGGAAAATGGGTTCTCCGACTCGCTGAACTGTTGGTTTGCTTTCTTTTTAAAGGACACTTATTTATTTATTTTTAACGAGAAATGCCAGTTAATTTGATTTATAATCTGGACCGCTAATGGAAGGGAATCATCCAAACAGCCTGCTCCGAGCGCACGCAGGGTGTGCTGTTGTGCTGTGTCCTCTCCTCTTTAATTAGCGTAGAACTGCCGGACAACCACAAGCACTAACGACCTCAGCTAAAAATCAGATGCACTTTGTCCTGCATAGCATTAGCATCTAAATAAAAGTTTTTCTTTAAGATGGTCACCGATACACAGAGAGAAAAGAACCCTCTGCTTTCCTTTTTTTTTGTTTTTTTTTGCCTTTCTTAATTTTATTTTATTTCCAGAACAACGACTGCCAGAATATAGCAAGCAATGTTTTAAGGGGAAAAAATCCTGGCTGTAAATGTGCACAATATTCCACATTATATACATGTCATTTCTGAGCACTGTTGGAACGATGCAGTGTCAAATCTGTATGACAGATTGAGGTGAAAGCTGGGAAGAGAGAGCCTGTGAAGAAACAGCCCTGACTGAGTCAGGCACCCTATAGAATTTATCCTGCAGGCTATAAGTAACCGGTTTCATCACATAAAAGGAGGAGTGGAAGAGGGATAATTGTCTACTAATTTAGGTCTGGGCAGCGCACCGGTCTAACAATGCCACCTAGTGCTGCTGGACCCCAGGGGACCCTCACCCACCTGGGAGCCCCCCCAAAATCCCAATCCAGCCTCCCCTGTCCCACTCTGTATGTGGGGAGTACCCCCAGTGCTCCCCCAAAAAGGGCAGCATCCACACCTGGACCACCCCCAGCTGCGCTTCTCTGAGCTGGAAAAAGAAAAGAAAAACACCAAAAACTTTTCCAAGAGCTGTTTTTTGGGATGAGGCTCCTGTTGTGGAGCACAGATTTGCAGTTCCTATTGAAATCCTCCACCTTTCTGGGTCAGTAGGTGCATTGAGCAGCCCTCTCGAAGGAGGGGTCTCAAAAGAAGGCAAAACAATGGGTTCAGCGGGGGCTGTGCAGGGCTCTCCTCCCTGCTTGGGCAGTGCTTGCGTGTGAGCAGGGCTGGTGTTGGTCACAAGATTTATTTGGGACTGGAAGGGAAGATTCCCCGTTGGGAATAAGGAAAATAAAGCCAAGGAGCCTGGGATCTGCACAGTGATGTGCAACTTTCCTTTGTTTATATTTTAAATTATTAAAACCAAACAAACTGAAATGTTCTGATTCCCCCACTCTTTTAGTTTTTCTTTGCCCTGCTTCAGTAGTAACAATTTTATGATAAAAAATAAAATAAAATCCAGGTTTCACAGACCTGGGAAGCAACTCCTGAATGACCTCTCTTGGGAGATGGAGAAGCTCCTGGTCCATCCAGGGACTTCTTTGCATCCTTTTTGGGGTCAGCTCATCCCCGAGGAGCATCACGAGGAGGGGGTCTGAAATGAGCCTGGGGGCAGGTGGCAGCCAGGGGCAGTACCAGAGACACCAGTGCATCACGAATATTATTCAGGAGGATAAATAAAATTATCTTTGTTAAAGGATGACAGCATCCTCATCCCAAATTCTGGACAATTTGGGCAAAAGCAGGCAGCCACTGGTTCCTTTTTTTGAATTCTAGGCTTTGCCTGGGGTGTGCGTCCACAACACAGTGACTTTCCCAGTTATGTTTTGATTATTTTGGGGGATTTTTGTTGTGTTGTTCTTTTTTTTAAAGATAACAGCCTATAATTCAGGCTTTTAAAGCACGGTGACATAGTGCATCCTCTCAGCTAACACAGATGTGCCTACAGCTGGGAATAAGCTTCCCTTGGTACCATGTGCAGCACAACCACTTCCTTACTCTGGGTTGCAATTTGGAACCTGAGCTGTGGCTGGGCTGAGCTTCTGGTGGAAAACCCAAAGTTGAATTAATTTTTGTTTATTTATTTAATTCTTCTGAAGAAGTTACAAGAGTTCTGTCTTGAATATTTAAACAAATACATCAGGTTTGGGGGGTTTATTTGTTATAAGGGGGTTTTATGGATTTTTTTGCCTACATCCATAGTGTTATTCTCCCAAGGCTGAAAGACATCACTCATCTCAGGAAGGCTCTTACATCCAGACACTTTTCCAAGCAGAACAAAGGAATTTATTTGCTTTTTTGTTGTTGATGATGCTGGGACCCTCTCGCAAGGCCTGGTGCTGTGGGGTCAGGTGTCTCAGGCAGCCCCATGGCCTCACACATGGGAGCAGGGACACCAGGGATGCATGGGGTGGGGGGATCTGGAGGGCAGAGCAGGGCAGCTCAAGGGGCTTTTCTGGGAAATCCACCTGGATTTTGTCAGGAAGAGGCAACAGAACCCAGCAGGTCCCTACGAGACGTTTTGATTGCATCCAGATGGCATATTTCTGTTGGAAGAATATTCCATTTTAAAAAATGAATTTGAAATATCTTGACTAATCCTGCAAATGCTGTCAGCTTGGGAGCTGCGTCCAAATTCCTGCCCCTCTCATGTGTCCACGCACGGCCAAGGACCTCTTCCAGTGAAAATTGTGCAGATCAGCTTTGCAGAAATGATGCGAAGGCATCAAAACCACCTCCTCCAGCGTGCTCCTCTGGAAAGCAGCAGCAGCAGCTGAGTGTGTGGCACCATTACTTAAAAGAATATTCTTGGAAGGTATAAATCACAGCCTCTATTAATCCATCCCGAGGTCAGGGTGAGGACTCAGCCAGAGAGGTCTTTGTGGGGGCTACGGTGACTTCTTTTGGCAGTCTTGGAGGAGCTGGCAAGAGCCAAGAGTTTATATTGCTATTATTTTATGAAGAACTGCAGAGGTACTGCTTCCAAGGAGAGGTGGATGGATAAAACGGTGCTTAGAAGTGCCCTTAGATTAATTAATGTAGCTGTAACAACTTTATTACAGAAACAGCAAGCGAAAGGCTGCTATGTACCATTGCTTATCACGGAACGCTTAAGCTACAGCTGTAATTGTTTATGTGGGCATCAATCTTTCCTACAGGTTTGGACTTGGTTCAATTCTGCAGCTGTTTTGCAAACCAGAACCTTTAATTCCCTGCAATCTTTTAGGTTTTATTTATTTTATTTTAGTTCTTACTATTAGCTAGCCCAGAGAAGGTTGACAAAGGCTACCAGGTCATCCCTCTTGCCAAATGCGATACAGCAGCGGGTGGCTTACAGATCTATAGGTAGGTAGGTGTGAGGCTGTCCCCTGACGAACCCCAGACAAGCTGTGTTTGCTCATCCACGGCGTTGAGAGCAAACTGGTGGTTGTCCTTCAAGCCAGCCGTCAGCGGGGAGGAGCCAGGCTGTGATTTTCTAGGAAATATGTAATCATTTACAAGAAAAAGAATTTGGATCGAGTTTGTCCTTCGAGTAGATGAACTTGAAAAGGTGAAGGAAAAAAATAAAAGACACATTAAACACAGTGTTGGGACTGTAGGCACCAGGTCAATAAAAATGACCATTGTCATGGCTGCAACCCCTTGGAGATTAGAGTCCTTATCATACCTGAGCAAAACTGGGGCTGAGTTGGGCTGAGCACCTGGTAGGAACTTGGCAGGAAACTGGATAGACGTGGTAAGGTGCAGTATGTCTTTACTAAACCCATTTTGTCAATGAATTAATATTTATGATCCAGGAACTTCACTTGCATATCTTCTTGGTGGGTTCTCGCCCCGTCGCAGCCCTGTGTCGTTGTTATTGTACTGAGAGCTGCACATAGGTAGAGCCTTTTTCTCACCCTTGTGTGCTCTTTGTGTTGGAGATTGAGCCTCCTGCCTGTCACGGGGCTGTCGCAGGGTAGGAAGGTGGCCCCGTGCCGTTGTCACAGACTGTGGCCCGTGGTTCTGGGGAATTGCATGTGCACAATGCTCCAGGAGTCCGACCTTTAACTACTTTGAGCAGTTACCAGCACTGGATCCAGCATGCTTCAGAGTTAGGGTGTGTGCTGGTGGGCACCGCTGTGGGCATCTCCCATGTAGTGCTGCCTTCACCTCTGGGTCTGTCTAGACATCTCCTTGTCACCTTGAGCATGCTTCCCAGTGTTCCTTTGCTTCCCACTCTCCTGGCTTATCCACCGGACCCCTCACATTTGGTGTTACCTCCGCAGCCTCTCCACCCCAGCCTTGATCTCTTCCCTCGGCAGTATCTGGGGTCAGTAGGAAACCTCATGGACCAGCTCCAGGGGCTTTCATCAGGTGCTGGCTGCTATTTCCCCCACCATACTTCTTCTCAGGGCACATCAGTGGCTACATTCACGAGCTTATGACCAACCACGTACCTGACATCTCCCTGTCCCAGGGGCTGTGCCCTCCATCCCGCTGTAGAGCGTGTAGGTCCGGAGGGACCTGCATTTGAGCCTGCTGGGATTTGTATTGCACAGGACAGGGACTGTCTCTCATCAAGCAGTGCACAAGCATCGAAGAAAAAGTGTTATTTAACTTTCCATAGCATCCAGTGCTTTTGCCCTATAATGATATTTCTTCATTGCCTCCATTTATTTTCATAAAAACAATCCTGAAGGACAGCTGAGGGATGGAGGGAAGGAGGGATGGAGGGAAAGGAAGGGGGGGGGTCTGCCCTCCAGCACCCACCAGCCCCATTCCTGGTGCTGCAGCTCCATCTAGCAACCAGCTCACAGAATGTGCTGGGCCCCAGCGCAGGGATCACGGGTGGGTGGGAAGGAGGCACCGCAGGGACCAAGCCCCTGGGATGTGGGATGGATGCAGGGTCCCTGTCTCCAGTTGACCTTCCTTCTTGTGGTCTCACCAAGCTCATCACCTGCTTCTGGCTGACTACAAATCGCTGTAATTAGTCCATATCTCAGGGGGGTTTAGTTCTTTCTTTTCTTTTCTTTTTCTTTTCCCCAAGTCTGTGCAAGTTTCTGAACTCCCAAAGCTGTTGCTGTGTTGCAGACTCAGGTAGGCACAGGAACAAGCTACTGGACTTTGTTGTTGTTTTTTGCTTGGTTGGTTGGGTTTTTTTAACCCTCCTAAGGTTGTTTTTAGAAAGACTCTCTTGCAGGCTGGGAAGAGAGGTGTTAAAAGCCCTTCATGCCCTGTGTCACAGGCAGCAAACGCTGGCAGGGGCTGCACAAGCCGTTGCCACCGATGGCTTTTTTTTCAGCCTAATTAGTGTCGTTAGCAGATCGATGCAACTTTTAAATTCAGGTACCTGCAAAGCTGGGTTGGGTGCTGCTGCTGTGCAGGAGGAGAAGGACCATTTAACCCTCTCCAGTCGAGCGATGCTGGCACTTTCCCCTGCTCCCTGGAGCTTGCTCCGGAGTTCTTTTGCTCGTTGGAGTAAACATGTAAACAACTTGCTCTGGAAGCCACTGTGGAACTTTCTATACATTAAATAATGTAATTCAGTTTAAATATCAGTTCATTAGCTGCTGCTTGGTAATATCTTTATCACTGGCAACTGATGGGAGCTGATTACGAGGAGTTGCAGCTCACTCTTATTAATTGCGGTTGATTAAGGTGGTTTAATATCGCAGCTACCCTTTCTCTGCTGCTAGATTTTGCTGGTTTTCAGCAGCTCGGAACCCAAGGTGTGTGTGGAAATACCTCCCTCTAGTGCTCATGGCCGTGTTTCGTGGTGGAATCGAGTAAACCACTTTTGATAGCGAGCAGACTTTTGATTAAGTCTGATCTGCAAAATGCTGAGATTGTTTTTGATGCTATCTTCTCGGGCTCGGATCTTCCAGCCCTTCCTGAAAGGGCTAACGCCACTTTGAAGTAAAATACCACGTACTTAAAAGGCCAAGGGCAACGAAAGGAATAGAGATGCACAAAGGGAGACTTACCCGAGATTAACGTTGCATGTCAAGGCATGAGAAATGTAGGGTGCCAAAGGAGATCTGGAGGGAGAAAATTGCTGTTCTGCTTCAGGTGACCTGAGCTACAATTTAAAGTGGTTTGGGTTGATTTTTTTTTTTTTCCAAACTAGTGTTTTTTTCGGAGAAACTTGAGGAACCAGCCAGGAGGAAACACAGGGCTTGCCCCAGAGCTTTCCCAGGCTCAGTGAGGAACAGGAGGGACCGGGGTGTGGTGGGCTGCTGGCACCTCTATCCACCGAACCCATCCAGGTGCTCAAGGGGCAGGGCTGTGGCTCTTCAGCCCTACCAGAAACCCATCGACCTTTCCCTAGCATGATGCCCCTGCCCTGGGCTTGCTCCAACTTATGCCCAATTCTTGATTGATCAATAACTGGCCCAGATCCTCCTCCTCGAGCCAGTGGATCTGGATTTACAAAACCCCTGCGACGAAAACTGTGGGACGGGGAATTCCTCGAGAACTTTTGGTACCTTTGAGATCATTAAGTCCAACCATTAGGAGTCCAACCATATGTGTGGGAATTAGGAAAAGGAAAAAAGGGAAGGGGATGACTGTAGATGACTAAAGTGACTGTTTCCTGACATTAATTCCCAAAGTTATTTCCGAGGCGGTATGAAAATGCTCGCTATGTTAGCACTCTAAGTTAAGTGTCTCAAATGTGCATTTAATTTGGATTTAATAACACCATTTTTCCTCGTGAAACCTCAGTCAATTATTGAAAGCATTTCTTGAGGTTTAGCAATTATTTAAGAGGTGCATTTACAGTAAAGTAATTAACTCAAATGGCATGTTCGTGGAAATAGTATATTTTAAACAAATTTAAATATTTGTTAGGAGAAGAAAATATTTTACACTGCTGTAATTTGATAACCTTCACGTCTATTGTCTCTAAAAGTTTTTAGTATCCTTTAGCAACTTGATGGAGAGTTTTTGAGAGCCTTGGGGAAAAAGCTTTTGGGGGATATAATAAAAATAAGCGGTTTTAAATGTGATAGAAAATTAGGAGAATAAAAAACTGGCTCCAACTGTAAGCAGCTGTCCCCTAGCTTCATTCTAAATTGTTGGGGGGTTTTGTTGTTATAGAAAGAAAAAAATAAAATCAATTAAATTAGGAAATATAAAGAGACAACAAGGGAAAACATCAGAAAGATCCAAACAATTTATTTTGCAACGCCTTGGACACTCATGAACAGATAATGACCAGATTTCTAAATGGTCATTTTCCTTTTTATCTTCCCTCTGCCAATCGTGTGGCACCGGCCAGAAAAGTTGGTATATTGTCCAAAAATCTCTGACGTGACAGTTCCTTGGGAGCCCTGCAGCAACAGCTTGGCCAGCAGGAGAATCCTGGGTCAGGCAGGAGGAGGCTCAGGGTGGTTTTTGCTCTGCTTGGATGCTGAGGTGTTAGAATCAGAGAATGGTTTTGTTTGGGAGAGACCTTTCAGATCATGAGTCCAACCCTTCCCCCAGCACTGCCAGGGCACCACTGACCCCTGGCCCTCAGCACCACAGCTCCACGGGGGGCAAACAAAATATCAGCATTTGTTAGTGATGATAAAAAGATGTCCAGCTGAGGCCCAGGAAGGGCCATTCACAGGAGGACAATGTGCCCTGAACGAGAGGGGAGGCTGGCCATGAAATGACCTGTTAGGGACATTAAAATAAACCCACTTCAGCACAATGGGTGCAGGAACAGCACTGGGTTTATTGGGCTTTCCATTTATTATTAAGGTAGATATTTCATTAGTGCCTGCAGAGCTAAATTAATTTCTCTGCTTTAGCCTTTTCATTCTGGTGTGCTCTTTCTTTACGGCACCTTCTGCTGATTTAAAACAAAGAAACTTCTCCCCATGGAATTAAAAGAGCTGCTTTAGGAATTGCCACCAGAACTTCCTCTGTTGGCAGGGGGAGGGATGATGAGTTCTCAGCTGCACCCTTACTGTGACTGCCAAACTGTAGCTGAAACCACCATGGTCCGGTGGTGGGAAAGGCTGAAGGGGCCTCTGGAGATCATCTGGTCCAACATCCCTGCTCCAGCAGGGTCACCCAGAGCAGGGGGCCCAGGGGCAAGGGGCAAGAGATTGGGGCCAGACTCTGGTCAGTGGTGCCCAGGGACAGGACAAGGGGCACCAAGGGGCACCAACTGGACCCCAGGAGGT